>JARQOC010000006.1:55309203-55390877 GCA_033576535.1 Allobates femoralis
CAATTTGACTATTCTCCATGACGAGAATGTCAGGGAGAGGCGGTACTAGCGGCGGAACGGAAATTCTGCCGCTAATATCGCCCTATATCCAACGTGTTTCCGCCACAAAGTCGGCGGGAATACGTCAGAAAACCGGGACAAATTCCGCCCGGATTCCGCGGGGAATCTGGGCAGAATTTGTCCGCCACAATTACACGATGTGTGCACGTACCCTAAGTGTACACAAGGTTCTTAATGTGAATGATGAGGGATAGATATCCCATATACCCAGCTTTCCAGTAACTGTCCTATGCAAGAGAGATGGGTAATGAACATGATAAATTTACAGTATACAGTGTAATGGATATATCCCACACACCCAGCTTTCCAGTACTCTGTCCTATGCAAGAAGATGGGGAATGAACATGATTTATGTACAGTATACAGTGTAATGGAGATATATCCCACATACCCAGCTTTCCAGTAACTGTCCTATGCAAGAGAGATGGGGAATGAACATGATATATGTACAGTATACAATGTAATGGAGATATATCCCACACACCCAGCTTTCCAGTAACTTTCCTATGCAAGAGAGATGGGGAATGAACATGATATATGTATAGTATACAGTGTAATGGGTATATCCCACATACTCAGCTTTCCAGTAACTGTCCTATGCAAGAGAGATGGGGAATGAACATGATAAATGTACAGTATACAGTGTAATGGAGATATATCCCACACACCCAGCTTTCCTGAGCAAGAGAGATGGGGAATGAACATGATATATGTACAGTATACAGTGTAATGGAGATATATCCCACACACCCAGCTTTCAGTAACTTTCCTATGCAAGAGAGATGGGGAATGGACATGATAAATGTACAGTATACAGTGTAATGGAGATATATCCCACACACCCAACTTTCCAGTAACTTTCCTAAGCGATTAAATAGTTGGTGAATAAACATGATCTATGTGTAATATATAAAGGATAAGGGGACCTCTTAAGCGGACCCTAAATCTGAGTTAAGTCTAAGGGTATGTCCACACGCTGCGGGTGTATGGCGTCTGGAATCTGTATGGAATCTGTACAGATTCCGTAAGGACTTTGACCGCTGAATGCGGCGGTATTCCGGAGTATATATACCAATTGGTTGGTGTATATATGGCAGTAATAGGGTGGAATAGCGGCGGTAGTTCCTTACCACCGCCAATTCCCGCAAGAAGCCGCGGCTGTTATTTAGCCACGGTTTCTGCCATTTTAGCATTTCAAATTATCAGACGGATCCTGTCCGTCAAATTGACATGATGCGGTTGAGAATAACGGCAGTCCAGATCAATTTCCGGATGAAAATAATCCGACCAATGACATCAGTACTGGTTTTGCTGGCGACTACGGATCAGCCGCCACAAATCCGGCATGTGTGGACGAGCCATAATTCTCATCTGTTAGGTAATTCTGTCACAGACTTCATGCTTTTTATTGCAATTGGCAAAATTAATTCCATCTTTTCTGCAGGTTTTGAGGTGCTTTTTTGGCGCTCTTATGTGCGGCAAAAGCGCCAAAAAATACGCTGCTAAGATGCTGCAAGAGCGGTCTCTGACTGTGATTCAATTCTAACCTATAAGCAATTTACGTTTGTATTCCGCAAGAAATCCGAGCGGCAAATTGACAAGATGCGGTTGAAGATTGCCGCACTGCGGCCTGCTTTCCGCGGCGGCAATTTTTGCGTCCTGTGTGAGCTGCTTTTTGCAGTTCACACAGGGTATAATGGAGGGCGTGGCCGCAGTGGTATTTCCGTGCAAAAACCTTCTGGAAAATCCACCACGTCTGAACGTACCCTTAAATGACTTATCAAATTTACTATTTGCGCTTCATTCACACTGCCGCTGTTTTTGTGGCAGTATTTGCGGTCCATTCTTGCGACCCCCGAGTTTGCAAAAGTGGGCCGCAATTGCGGCCGCTCAAAAGCGGAGTATGTGGAATACATATCTCTTAGGCTGCGTTCACACTGGGCGTATTTGTTGCGCTTTTTTTGTGCGCGTATTTCCCCCCAAAGTGGACCTGCGTCTGCGTGTCACAGCAAAGTGAATGCACTTTCACTTTTGCTGTTCACACGCAGCGCAATTTTCGGCCGCGCTTTTATGGGAGAAAGCGCGCACGTAAAAAGAATGAACATGTTCATTCTTTCCGCCTTTTTACGTGCGCTTTCTCCCATAGACCCCATTTTAACCCCTGGAATTACGCATCGCCGTTCAAACGATGCGCATTCCAGCGCGGGGCAAGGGGTATGTGGAGGAAATTATGTCACACAGGAACAGCCCCAGGGTAAACAGGAACAGGAAATCCCACCATTTTGGGATTCCTGCTTTCCCGTGGCTGTCCCTGTGTGACCGAGTGTCTGGATACTCACCGCTCCTCAGGATGCATGGGAGAGGCGTCCGGTCCTCCTTGCGGCTTCCAGCATCTGCCGGTGAAGCGATCAGCTGACTGTCAGCTGACCGGCTCGTGATGTACGAGACGGTCAGCTGACAGATCGCTTCACCGGCACACCGACAGAGGACATGGGGGTATTGCAGAGGACACAGGAGGAGAGAAGGGCACAAGGAAGAGGACACAGACGGAAGGAGGACCCAGAAGAGTGGAACGCACAGAGGAGAGGAGGGCACCGACAGACATGGAGGAAGGTGCAGAAGACATGGGGTGCTTGTACAGGACATGGGGGGCTTGTAGAGGACATGGAGGGCATTGCAGAGGACGTGGGGGGCATTGCAGAGGACGTGGGGGCCATTGCAGAGGACGTGGGGGCCATTGCAGAGGACGTGGGGGCCATTGCAGAGGACGTGGGGGCCATTGCAGAGGACATGGGGGCCATTGCAGAGGACATGGGGGTATTGCAGAGGACATGGGGGTATTGCAGAGGACATGGGGGTATTGCAGAGGACTGGGGAGCTTGTAGAGGACATGGGGGTATTGCAGAGGACACAGAAGGAGAGGAGGGCACAAGGAAGAGGAGGACACAGACAGAAAGAGGACACGGAAGAGTAGAGGGCACGGAGGACAGGAGGAGGACACGGAGGAGAGGAGAACACAGAGGAGAGGAGGGCACGCAGGAGAGGAGACCAGGGAGGACAGGAAAGGGAGGCTAAGGGGGAGAGAAGGCCAGGGAGGAGAGGAGGACATGGAGGAGACGAGACCAAGTAGCCCAGGGATGACAGGAAAGGGAGGCCAGGGACGACAGGAAAGGGAGGCCAGGGAGGAGAGGAGGCCACCATACAGTGCTAAGCACTGAGCTACTGTATACAGTGCTAACAACTGAGCCACCATATACTGTGCTAATCACTGAGCCTCCATATACAGTGCTAACCACTGAGCCACCATATACAGTGCTAACCACTGAGCCACCATATACAGTGCTAACACTGAGCACCATATACAGTGCTAACGCTGAACCACCATACAGTGCTAACCACTGTGCGTGCGTGGATGTGTGCGTGCGTGGATGTCAGCGTGCGTGGATGTCAGCGTGCTTGGATGTGCGTGCGTGGATGTGCATGCGTGGATGTGCATGCGTGGATGTGCATGCGTGGATGTGCGTGCTTGGATGTGCGTGCTTGGATGTGCGTGCGTGGTTGTGTGCGTGCGTGGATGATGGGTGCATAGGTGGATTGATGGGTGCAACAAGGGATCAAGTGTCCTCTTGTTAGGGTATGTGCACATCAGTCGTTTCTGCATCTTTGCAGAACGACCGGGAACCGGTGTAGAATGGCAGAACTGAGTTTTCTGAACTCGCTAGTGTCCCTGGTTTTGTTAGCGTTTTGCTAACGATTTGCGATCGGGTTACTAGCGGTCGGACAGCGTGTTCTTGGCGATTTCCCCTGCGTTTTTCTTAGCGATTTCCAGACTGGTCTTTGGTGCACTTGTTCAGCTGGACCCGCTGGAAAAACGCTGAAAAGAAGTCGCTTGCTCTATCTTTAGCAACCGGTGGAAAACCGGTGAATAAACTAAAAACGTCAAGACAAAAATCGTTCTAATGTAGACAGCGTTTTCTAAACTCCATTGACTAGCATGTTAATCCAACCGGTGGCTAGGATTAACATAAATTAACATAAAACTCAGCGGAAACCGCCGACGGAAAACGTTCAAAAACAGCCCACAAAACTACTGATGTGCACATACCCTTATAGTCTCTGGGATCATAGTCATGGTGCACTGTATAACAGATCATTGTCATACAGTGCACCACAACTCTGACCCCCGAGACTGTAGGAAGAGGACACTTGAAACCCTTGCTGTAGTCTCTGGATTGAGCAGAGGCGATTGAGCATCGTGGGACCTTCGTTGTGGACTACGTCTGAGGCGATCGAGCGTCGTGGGACCTTCGTTGTGGACTACGTCGGATCTTTATAATAAAGATGGAGTCCGAATTTTGTTTGTGTTTTTTTTTTTCAAATAGATTTTTCTATGTGTGTATTTTCTGACTATTTACCAGAGATTCCTAATGGCGGGTCTAACATTGGCCCTATATTATGAATCTCGGGCTTAGTGCCAGCTGCCAATAAAAAGCTGGCATTAACCCCTTTATTACCCAGTTTGCCACCGGCACTAGGGCAACTGGAAGAGCATGGGTACAGCGCCAGAAAATGGCGCTTCAATGAATGCGCCATTTTCTGGGGCGGCTGCGGGCTGCAATTCGCAGCATGGGGGGCCCAGAACGCTTGGGCCTTTCCATGCTGAGGATTCCAGCCCCCAGCTGCCTAGTTGTACCTGGCTGGGCCAAAAATATGGCGGAGCCCTACGTCATTTTTTTTCTTCTAGAATTAGTTCTAGAAATAAAAATGGGCTTCGCTGTATTTTTGGTTGCAGCCAGGTACAACGAGGCAGCTGGGGGTTGCTGGCAGTCTGTAGCTGCCAAGATGCACCTGGCTGGTCCCAAAAATATGGCGCAGCCCCACGTCATTTTTTTTCTTCTAGAATTAGTTCTAGAAATAAAAAACGGCCTTCGCTGTATTTTTTGTAGCCAGCCATGTACAACTTGGTAGCTGGCTGACTGGAATCCTGAGCGTGGAGAGACCCAAATGTTGTGGGTCCCCCACGCTGCAAATTTCAACCCACAGCCACCCAAGAAAATAGCGCATTCGTTAGAGGTGGCATTTTCTGGTGCTGTACCCTAACTCTTCCAGTTGCCCTTGTGCTGGGAGCACACGGGTTCTCCATATGCGACATGGTGTCCGCTAACAATTTCAATGGAAAATTAGCTCCAGTTGTTAGCGGAAACCATGTCGCGTATGGAGAGCCCCTCCCTGTGCGCCTGAACATTGGAGCTCCCCCACAAGTGACCCCATTTTGGAAACTAGACCCCCGAAGGAACATATCTAGATGCATAGTGATAACTTTGAACCCCCAGATGCTTCACAAATCATCCATAAAAATGAAAAAGCACTTTTTTTTTTCATTTTTACGGATCAATTTGTGAAGCACCTAGGGGTTCAAAGTGCTCACTATGCATCTAGATACGTTCCTTGGGTGGTCTAGTTTCCAAAATGGGGTCACTTGTGGGGGAGATCCAAGGTTTAGGCACATAGGGGCTCTTCATATCCTACATGGTGTCCGCTAACAATTCCAATTGTTAGTGGACACCATTTTGCGTATGGAGAGCCCCTGTGTGTCTCCACATTGGAGCTCCCCCACAAGTGACCCCATTTTGGAAACTAGACCACCCAAGGAACGTATCTAGATGCATAGTGAGCACTTTGAACCCCCAGATGCTTCACAAATTGATCCATAATAATGAAAAAAGAAATTATTTGTGGGAAAAAACGTGCTTTTTCATTTTTATGGATGAATTTGTGAAGCATCTGGGGGTTCAAAGTGCTCACTATGCATCTAGATATAATCCTTTGGGGGTCTAGTTTCCAAAATGGGGTCACTTGTGGGGGAGCTCCAATGTGGAGACACACAGGGACCCTCCATACGCAACCTGGTGTCCGCTAACAAATTGAGCTCATTTTCCATTCAAATTGAAAAGAAAGGAAATGACATCAATGTTTTTTTTTTTCTTTTTTTTTTAACAAACTTTTTTACTATGTGTTTGCAGTACACATGCAGAAAAATGCGCGTCCGTAAAAAAACGCATCAAAAAAACGCATGTGTGTGAACACACATGCGTTTTTTTACGCGCGTAAAAAACCGCGTATTTCTTTAGAAGACAGCATGCGTAAAAATACGCGACAAAATACGCACTGTGTGAACGCAGCCTTACACTATATAGATATCATGTTCATTCCCCATCTATCTTGCTCAGGAAAGCATCTCCCTCCCCCGACACCAAGAGCAGCTCATACTGAATTGTTACATTGACTAGTAACACAGCACACAGAAATGCACCTTAATATTCCACTGTTAACCCTTTCCTCCCAGCAGTAACACACAACTCCTCACCTTGATATCATGGTGATTTATGGTCAAAATGACTTCAATGCGATCAGTGATTTCTATTCTAGCTCTGCTCACATAGATTTTATATCCACACTCAACTATAGGCCGTTCTTCATATTTTGGGGGCTTTTAGTCAGATATACTAGTTTGTGCCTGTATAGTATTGGTGTAAATGGGAGTGTAGGGCATGGGTTACATGGCACTGTGGGGGGATACTGATGGGAGGTATTGGTGCTGTGTTTGATGCTTCTACTGGGTACTTTCCTACAAATACTGTAACAGCTCACTGCTTAGAACGACCCTTCCCAGCTCTATAATAGATTATCTATACCCCACAATGCAGGCTCACACACACATTGGTCTAAAGTGTGTTGTAGGGACACAGATACAGTCTTGGTCATGTGACTTAGTGGGAGTGGTGTGCAGAGTCTTAGCAGTAAAGAGTATTCCATATTTCTGCCAGATACCCACAGAGATATTGAAATCTGAAAATAGAGACTTCTGCTCATTGAAGGTAAGAAACTGCTCACATAGGGCTCAACTCCACAGCAAACGAGTGCTGTAGCACTGGCATCTCAGCAGGGAGATTCCCCTACTGCACATGTGTGTCTGGGTCACTGTGACAGTTTACAGGACATAACTCAGGGCACCCAGACAGAAGGGGAGACTTAGCAGCTGAGCCTATATCTTGGCTTGTGAGCATTAGAACAGGCCGGCGATTACAGGGTGACATGAAAAATGTCCGGCTTGCATTATGACTAGAACATGACAATATCCTTTTAAGTACTAACCCAATGGCGTAACATTCACGGTCACAGGGGTCGCAGCTGCGACGGGGCCCGGGCCTATAGGGGGCCCGCGTCGCCACCCGCCCCCTGTGCCCGCTGATCCAAGCGCCCTGCGCCCGTCAATGCCGGCACCGGGCGCAGCACACACTGCACAGTCAGGCAGCTGAAAATCACAGTTGCACCTTGCCCTCTGGCCCTGGGGAGCTGTCACCCACCTCCTCCTCAGTCTCCTGCCCGGTGTCCCGGCGGCCGTGCATCAGGTCCTGGCCGCTCATTATCATGAAGTGAGGACACGCCCCCCAGCTACTGCCGAACAGAGAAGAGAAAAGTGGAGACACAGGTGAGAGGAGGAAAGCCGGGAACAGAGGAGGAGGATGAGAGCGGGGGACAGAGGAGGAAGATGAGAGCGAGGGACAGTGGAAGAGGACAGCAGGGGACACAGGAAGAGGATTTGAGCTGGGGGACAGAAGAGGAGGATGAGAGCAGGGGACAGAGGAAGAGGATGAGAGCTGGTGGACAGAGGAGGAGGATGAGAGCTGGTGGACAGAGGAGGAGGATGACAGCAGGGGGACAGAGGAGGAGGATGACAGCAGGGGACATAGGAGGTGAATGAGAGCGGGGGACAGAGGAGAAGAATGAGAGCGGGGTACAGAAGAGGAGAATGAGAGCAGGGGACACAGGAAGAGGATGAGAGCAGGGGACACAGGAAGAAGATGAAAGCGGGGGACAGAGGAGGAGGAGAGCAGGGGACACAGGAAGAGGATGAAAGTGGGGGACAGAGGAGGAGGAGAGCAGGGGACACAGGAAGAGGATGAGAGCGGGGGACAGAGGAGGAGGAGAGCAGGTGACAGAGGAAGAGGAGAGCAGGGGACACAGGAAGATGATGAGAGCAGGGGACAGACGAGGAGAATGAGAGCAGGGGACACAGGAAGAGGATGAGAGCGGGGGACAGAGGAGGAGGAGAGCAGGGGACAGAGGAAGAGGAGGAGAGCAGGGGACAGAGGAAGAGGAGGAGAGCAAGGGACAGAGGAGGAGGAGAGCAGGGAACAGAGGAGGAGGAGAGCAGGGAACAGAGGAGGAGGAGAGCAGGGAACAGAGGAAGAGGAGAGCAGGGGACAGAGGAAGAGGAGAGCAGGGGACAGAGGAAGAGGATGAGAGCAGGGGACAGGAGGAGAATGAGAGCAGGGGACAGAGGAGGAGAATGAGAGCAGGGGACACAGGAAGAGGATGAGAGCGGGGGATAGAGGAGGAGGAGAGCAGGGGACAGAGGAAGAGGAGGAGAGCAAGGGGACACAGGAAGAGGATGAAAGCAGGGGACAGAGGAGGAGGAGATCAGGGGACACAGGAAGAGGATGAAAGTGGGGGACAGAGGAGGAGAAGAGCAGGGGACACAGGAAGATGATGAAAGCGGGGGACAGAGGAGGAGGAGGAGAGCAGGGGACACAGGAAGAGGATAAGAGCGGATGGACAGAGGAAGATGAGAGCGGGGGACAGAGGAGGAATATGAGAGCATGGAACAGTGGAAGAGGAAAGCAAGGGACACAGGAAGAGGATGAGAGCTGGTGGACAGAGGAGGAGGATGAGAGCAGGGGACAGAGGAGGAGAATGAGAGCGGGGGACAGAGGAGAAGAATGAGAGCGGGGGACAGAAGAGGAGAATGAAAGCAGGGGACACAGGAAGAGGATGAGAGCAGGTGACACAGGAAGAGGGTGAAAGCGGGGGACACAGGAAGAGGAGAGCAGGGGACACAGGAAGAGGATGAGAGCGGGTGGACAGAGGAGAAGGATGAGAGTGGGGGACAGAGAAGGAATATCACAGTGTGGGACAATGGAAGAGGACAGCAGCGGACACAGGAAGAGGATGAGAGCGGGGAACAGAGGAGGAGGATGAGAGCAGGGACACAGGAAGAGGATGAGAGCAGGGGACAGAGGAAGAGGACAGCAGGGGACACAGGAGGAGGATGAGAGCAGGGAACGCAGGAAGAGGATGAAAGCGGGGGACAGAGGAGGGGAGCAGGGGAAACAGGAAGAGGGTGAGAGCGGGGGACAGAGGAGGAGGATGAGAGCAGGGCACAGAGGAGGAAGATGGGAGAGTGAGTAGGGGAGCAGGGGGACACAGGAAGAGGATGAGAGCGGGGAACAGAGGAGGAGGATGAGAGCAGGGGACACAGGATGAGGCTGAGAGCGGGTGACAGAGGTGGGGGATGAGAGCGGGGGACGCAGGAAGAGGATGAGAGTAGGGGTGCGAGGGGCACAGGAGAAGGTGGAAAGCGGGTTGACAGAGGAGGAGAGCGGGGCAAAGAGTAGGCTATGAGGCTGCATATATAAGGCTGCACTTAATGAAGAGCTATGAGGCTGCATATATGAGGCTGCACATATAAGGCTGCACTATATGGAGACCTATGAGGCTGCACCATATAGAGAGGTTATGAGGCTGCATATATAATACACTATATAGGGAGATATAAGGCTGCACTACATGGAGAGCTATGAGGCTGTATATATAACGCTGCACTATATGAGGCTGTACTATATGGAGAGCTATGAGGCTGCATATATAAGGCTGTACTATAGAGGCTGCACTACATGCAGAACTTACTCTGCATTATAATGTATAGAGGGCTGTGAGGCTGCATTATACTATATGGAGGGCTGTTAGGCTGCATTATATTATATGGAGGGCTGTGAGACTGTATTACACTATATGGAGGACTATGAGGCTACTATATGTAGGAGAGTAGGGGTGCATTATAATAATTGGATGACTATTGGGGCTACCTTATTAATGGGGTACTATGGGATGCATTATAATACATGGAGGACTATGGGGGTCTATTGTAATATATGGAGGAATATGGGGATGCATTATAATAATTGGAGGACTATTGTGGCGGGAGGAAGACCATATATACCAGGACGGGGGACATATATACCACAATAAGGGCCATATTCCAAAAGGGAGACCACATATAGCAGGATGGGAGACATATATAAAAGGATAAGCTCCATATTCCAGTAGGATGACCATATATAGCAGAATGAGGGACATTAATACATAGAGGGGTCATTTGTGAGTCTTTATAGAGCTTAGAACGTTACACGGGGCCCATGCATCCAACCAACGTGTGCGTGGAGGGAGGCCCAGGTCTGAATTTCGCACCGGGGCCCACCAGACTCTAGTTACGCCACTGTACTAACATATGATGCGTTCCTAAGCAATTCATGTTATATGTTCTACATTTCATTTTCTGCATACTTTACAAGTACCGTATATACTCGTGTATAAGCCGAGTTTTTCAGCCCAAAAATTGGGCTGAAAAGTCACCCCCTCGGCTTATACACGGGTCAATACGGTACTTTACTATGATTTTAACAGGCCAGGTGCTGGGGAGGCTGGAGAAGGCGGGGGGGAGGCTGCTGACAGCGGCCCATCACGTGGGGCCGCTCATTAGATATGCACGGCTCCCCCCGCCCATCACAGCGGCAGGGGGAGCCGTACATACAGCCCCCCGTGTATACAGCAGCCCCCCAGTGGCACTAGCCCCCCCCAGCATGTTTAGAGCCCCCCACACTTTGCAGAGCCCCTCCCCTGCTGCATTATCTTACCATCCAGGGTCTTCTTCACTGGAGGTCCTGCAGTCATCATCGCGTGCTGTGTCCCGGTCTCACGTGACCCGGCGCGATGACGTCATTCCACTGCAACCGCCGGGTCACCAGAGACTGGGAACACAGCGCGCGAGGATGGACTGCAGGACCCGCGGTGAAGAAGACCCTGGATGGTAAGATAATGCAGCGGGGGGGGGGGGCTCTGCAAAGCATGGGGGGCTGTTCTCATGATGGGGGGGCGAGTGCCACTGGGGCTTCTGTATATACCCCTAGGGGCCTGCTGTATACCCCTGGGGGCCTGCTTACACCCCACTGCTGGGGCCTGCTGTATACCCCACTGCTGGGGCCTGCTGTATACCCCACTGCTGGGGCCTGCTGTATACCCCACTGCTGGGGCCTGCTGTATACCCCACTGCTGGGGCCTGCTGTATACCCCACTGCTGGGGCTGGAGGTGATGGAGGCTGCTGCATGGCATGGAAGGCCGCCGGTGACGAGACTATAAGCACCAGTCCCCCTTCTCTCCATACAGGTGTCCTGCCAGGTACTGGGAATTCTGTATTCCCAGAATACCCCTTTAATGTAGAGTTAGGTCATTTTGCGGGAAGGAAATAATACATGAACTTTAAGGGCCTGAATGCAACATCAATGGTAAAATTGGTAAGGCTGGTGTTACACGCACCATTTTCTATAAAAATCCATTGGCCTGTACTTCTCACTCTGTCTTAATCACCTATAGCAACTAATCAGAGGTTGATACCAAAGCTGTGATTGGTTATTATGGGCAAATCAAACATTTTTTGTTCTCAAACAGATCATTAAATGTTTATACCTGTTTTTTTTCGCAGAAAAATGCTGCTGACAGATTGGCTAGAACTGAACAGGGAAAGTATAATAACCACAAAATGAAAAGTATTGTAGATGGAGCATTTTCTCACTTTGTATTTCTTGGGTAATTGGCAGTTTGTTTAAAAAAACAGCATGGTCTTGGTGTGGTGATTTTTTTTTTTCAACAAGTTAGGACTCTCCCATACGAATGTATTTGCCAGTCTGTGCAGTGTCCGCAATTAGAGACCAAAGCTTTGGTCCCTATTTGCGGACACTGCACAGACGGGCAAATACGCTTGTGTGGGCGAGCCTTAAATGTAATTTCCCTATAGACCTCCATTGTTAGTAACCTAACAGCAGAAAAATATCTTAGTCCTCAGGTGGTTAAAACCCTGAAATATGTGTATTTACAGATGTCCCCAGATGGTCATTGTTCCTGAGATGTGTGTATTTACAGATGTCCCCAGATGGTCATTGTTCCTGAGATGTGTGTATTTACAGATGTCCCCAGATGGTCATTGTTCCTGAGATGTGTGTATTTACAGATGTCCCCAGATGGTCATTGTTCCTGAGATGTGTGTATTTACAGATGTCCCCAGATGGTCATTGTTCCTGAGATGTGTGTATTTACAGATGTCCCCAGATGGTCATTGTTCCTGAGATGTGTGTATTTACAGATGTCCCCAGATGGTCATTGTTCCTGAGATGTGTGTATTTACAGATGTCCTCAGATGGTCATTGTTCCTGAGATGTGTGTATTTACAGATGTCCCCAGATGGTCATTGTTCCTGAGATGTGTGTATTTACAGATGTCCCCAGATGGTCATTGTTCCTGAGATGTGTGTATTTACAGATGTCCCCAGATGGTCATTGTTCATGAAACGGTCCTCACAAGGATAGTAAAAATCAGGTTCCTTATTTTAAGCAATATTGATTAGCTCAAGTGATAACTGTGGTTACACATTGCACTTAAATATTCCTATGTGATAGCCTTGTTAATATCACTGCAGGGAATGGTAGTCCCCACAATACATGTTCCAGTCAGGTGTCCCCCTAAAGCACTTAAACGAGTATGTGTGTGTATGTGTGTGTATAATAGTGTGTATGTGTATAATAGTGAGTGTATTTGTGTGTATATGTGAGTGTGTATGTGTATAATAGTGAGTGTATTTGTGTGTATATGTGAGTGTGTATGTGTATATGTGGGAGTGTATTTGTGTGTATATGTGTGAGTATTTGTGTGTATATGTGAGTGAGTGTGTGTGTATTTGTGTGTATATGTGAGTGAGTGTGTATGTGTGAGTGTATGTGTGTGTGAATATGTGTGAGTGTGTATATGTGTGTGCGTGTATATTTGTATGTGAGTGTGTATATGTGTGTGAGTGTATTCCTGCGCCGCCTGAGCGGCACATCGCCGGAGGCTGGTGCCGGGTGCAGGCTGGTGCCACGTGCTGGCTGGTGCCGGCTGCCGGGTGCAGGCTGGTGCCACGTGCTGGCTGGTGCCGGGTGCTAGCTTGTGCCGGCTGCTGCCAGCAAGCGGAAGACTGGGAGCCACAGAGGAAGAAGCTGCCGGAATGAGAAGAGTGGAGTCAGGTAAGGCGCTGTTACAGCCGAAGATAGCAGCCTGGGGGGGGGGGTAGGGGATTGTGACCACTGAAAGTGCCTAGGGCGGCAGGAACTCCAGATATGGCCCTATGTAAGTGTGTCAATGTGTGAGTGTGTATGTGTTTGTGTGAGTATGTCTGAGGATGTATGTGTGTATGTATGTGAGTGTGTGTGAATGTGCGGGTGTGTATATATGGTCTTGCCCACACACCTGCGCTCTCAGTATTTAGCGCTTCTGTGCTAAATAATTAGGCTTTGACAGAGAAGCAGAGGTGCGTGTATGCGGCCGCTTTCAGCAGACGCTGTCCCTGGTTACCCGATGTGTATCGTGGTAACCAGTTCATACAGCAGGCTGCCCACTGTCAGCTTATCCCGAGGGCACAGGGAAACGCTGCTTGCAGTGTTTCCCTGTGCGCTCTGGATAAGCGCACACTATGCAGCCTGCTGTATGAACTGGTTACCACGATACACATCGGGTAACCAGGGACAGCGTCTGCTGAAAGCGGCCGCATACACGCACCTCTGCTTCTCTGTCAAAACCTAAGTATTTAGCGCAGAAGCGCTAAATACTGAGAGAGCAGGTGTGTGGACAAGCCCTATGTGAGTGTGTGTGTGAGCGAGAGAACAAAAAGAACAGAGACCAGGACATTACTACAAGATGACAAGGGAGGGAACATTACTAAAAGATTGGGACATTACTACAAGAGGAGGACCAGGATGGGGGACATTAATATAGGATGGGGACCAGGATGGAGACCAGGGTGGGGACATTACAACAAGAGGAGGACCAGGATGGGGACATTACTACAAGATGGAGACCAGGGTGGGGACATTACTACAAGAGGACCAGGATGGGGACATTACTACAAGAAGGTGATCAGGATGGGGACATTACTACATGATGAGGACCAGTTTGGGGGACATTAATATACAATGGGGACCAGTATGGGGACATTACTACAAGATGGAGACCAGAAGATCATAATTTGTACTTTACTAGATTGAGCAAAAAATTCTGGTATTGCTAAAATGTCACTTAGGGTACCGTTACACGTCGCAACATTGCATGCAATGTCACTGGCAATTTACTGGTTGCAGTGAAATAATGGACACATTGTTCTATTTTCTTGCTGTGTACAAATGAACAATGTGTCCATGATTTCACTGCAACCAGCAAATTGCCTGTGAAATTGCATGCAGTGTTGCGACGTGTAACGGTACCTTTAGTCCTACAAGCAATGCGGCCCCCCGATATCAATTTTTTTCTACGTGCGGCCCACCAACCCAACCGAGTTTGAGACCCCTGGCATAGAGAGAGCACATAGCAGAGGGAGATGCAGAGAGTAAGTACACAGCAGAGAGGGGGGCAGAGAGAAAGGGTACACAGCAGAGAAGAGGGACAGAGAGAAAGCACACGGCAGAGAGAGGGCATAGAAAGAGAGGGCATACAGCAGAGAGGAGAAGCAGAGAGAAAGCACACAGCAGAGAGAGGGCAGAGAGAGAGAGCACACAGCAGAGAGGGGGCAGAGAGAGAGAGCACGCAGCAGAGAGGAGGGGCAGAGAGAAAGCACACAGCAGAGAGGAGGGGCAGAGAGAGAGAGAGAGCACAGAGCAGAGAGGAGGGGCTGAGAGAAAGCACACAGCAGAGAGGGGGCAGAGAGAGAGCACACAGTAGAGAGGAGGGGCAGAGAGAGCGCACACAGCAGAGAGCAGGGGCAGAGAGAAAGCACACAGCAGAGAGGAGGGGAAGAGAGAAAGCACACAGCAGAGAGGAGGGGCAGAGAGAAAGCACACAGCAGAGAGGAGGGGCAGAGAGAAAGCACACAGCAGAGAGGAGGGGCAGAGAGAGAGAGAGAGCACACAGCAGAGAGGAGGGGCTGAGAGAAAGCACACAGCAGAGAGGGGACAGAGATAGAGCACACAGCAGAGAGGAGGGGCAGAGAGAGCGCACACAGCAGAGAGGAGGGGCAGAGAGAAAGCACACAGCAGAGAGGAGGGGAAGAGAGAAAGCACACAGCAGAGAGGAGGGGCAGAGAGAAAGCACACAGAAGAGAGGAGAGGCAGAGAGAGAGAGAGCACACAGCAGAGAGGAGGGGCAAAGAAAACACACAGCAGAGAGGGGGCAGGAGAGAGAGTACACAGCAGAGAGGAGGGGCAGAGAGAAAGCACACAGCAGAGAGGAGGGGCAAAGCGCAAGCAGACAGCAGAGAGAAGGGGCAAAGAAAACACACAGCAGAGAGGGGGCAGAGAGAGAACGTACACAGCAGAGAGGAGGGGCAGAGAAAACACACAGCAGAGAGGAGGAACAGAGAGAAAGCACACAGCAGAGAGGAGGGGCAGAGAGAAAGCACACAGAAGAGAAGAGGGTCAGAAAGCACACAGCAGAGAGGTGGGGCAGAGAAAGCACACAGCAGAGATGAGGGACAGAGAGAAAGCACATCAGAAAGGAGGGGCAGAGAGAAAGCACACAGCAGAGAGGAGGGGCAGAGAAAGCACACAGCAGAGAGGAGGGACAGAGAGAAAGCACACAGCAGAGAGGGGGGCAAAGAGAGAGAGAGTACACAGCAGAGAGGAGGGGCAGAGAGAGCGCACAGCAGAGAGGGCGGCAGAGAGAGAGAGAGCATACAGCAGAGAGGAGGGGCAGAGAGAAAGCACATCAGAAAGGAGGGGCAGAGAGAAAACACACAGCAGAGAGGAGGGACAGGGAGAAAGCACACAGCAGAGAGGGGGCAGAGAGAAAGTACACAGCAGAGAGGGGGCAGAGAGAGCGCACAGCAGAGAGGGCAACAGAGAGAGAGAGCATACAGCAGAGAGGAGGGGCAGAGAGAAAGCACACAGCAGAGAGGAGGAGCATAGAGAGAGCACACAGCAGAGAGGGCGGCAGAGAGAGCGCACAGCAGAGAGGGGGCAGAGAGAGCACATGTGGTGCCCCTGAGTGTCCAGTTGCCACAGAGGTACTGCACCTCAGCCAGAGGTGTGGTACCCCATTCTCAGGTAAGACCCGGTACTCATACACCTGCCTCCAACACCATACCACTCCATGCCAGGAGATCTGGGTGGGTACTATAGAGGGAGGGCCCATTCTCAGGCTGCAGGGGGGCATAGGTAGAGGGGTGGGAGTAGGAGCTTAAAAAAGGGGAAGTAGAACAGAAAGAGAGAGAGACGGTCTGCGGGAGAGAAGAAGCTAGGACAGCGTCCTGGGAGGAGAGAGGAAGAGAACCGACGTCCTGGGGACTGAAGCTACCGAGAGGCTCGTCCCAGGGCAGAGAAGAAGGGAATGATCTACAGGATAGAGCAGACAGAACAGAAGGGGTCCTAGGGGCACAGGAAGTCAGGGATCCACCCGTGGCGCCTGAATTCACTTTGGCTGTAGCCGGGTGGAAGGATCAGGTCGCAGAGGGGACCGGCCCCGGACTAGAGGAAGGAGTGTAAGCCTTAAGTAGCAAACTGGAGGCTTCTGTAACTGTATGTGCAGCAGCCACAGCCGCACACACTCGCTGAAAATGTGGCCACACAGGGTCAGGGGACAGAGAAGATGTCACCTGGCAGGATCCACGGCTACTGTCTCGGGACACTGTGTGCGAGGTGCGGGGCAGGAGGGCGAGAGCCAGGGAACACCAGAAGGGGGAACCGGCGAAGTGCACCTAAATTTTCTGAGAGTTAGTTGGATCCCTGACTTGGAGGAACACCTGGAAAACCGTGAGAACTGTGAGTAAAAGTGAAGACTGTACCCTGTTGTGTCCTCGATTATTTCCAGTGTCCCCCTGCCCTGCACTACATTAAATACCATTGTCAATTGAGCCTTGATTACTGCCCTGGGGCTTCGCTCTATGCGTAGGGAGCGATAACAACTAAGCTGTGTCACCAGCAGCCCCAATGGACCTGAACTGCAGTGTCTGCCATCCATCTCATTGCCAAAAACCACGGGTGGCGTCACAAATCAATCCGTTCATAAACTATTTCCCATTTTTTTGTTTTTTTAAATGGACACCGCCGGGGCCACGAGATGGGTCATGCACTGTGACATCCCCAAGAGAATCTAAAGGCCCGGTTCTGAGTACCCGATGGCCCTGGCGGGGTGATCCACACAAAGCAGAGGACGGGAGCAGAGAGAATGCACAACAGAGGCGTGAGACAGAGCGCACAGCGGAGGGTGAGAGAGAGAGCGCACAGCGGAGGGAAAAAAACATTTCCACTGAGGCTTGATGGTGAGACCCTCATCAGCTAGAGTAGCTTGCTCCAGTATGGCTGGTCTCCTTTCACGTACCCACTCCCAGATCTCAGCAGGGCACTTGGTGTAAAACTGTTCTTTTAGGATGACCTGGAGGAAGGTCTCCTAGGTTAAGGCTCCCTCTCCCTCCAGCCAGCGATGACATACTTGTTTGAGCCTGGGGCATACACCTTGAAAGACACTTCCCCATCACAGGCTACAGTACGGAACTGAGCCCTGTAAGTATCTGGGGTCATGGCATAATGTTCCAGGATGGTCTGTTTTATCTCCCCATACTCACCGTTCCACTGAGGGTCCATAGCGCTATAGGCTTCGGCATCTCCACCCTCTAAGAGCCCCACCAGATATCGGACTCACTCCCTTTCTGGGACTTCCATTAATCGGCATTGATGCTCAAAGTCCTGGAAGAAGCCCTCAATGTTGCCTGCAGCCTCATTAAATGGCTTAAGGTCCTGTCACACACAACGACGCAACAACGATTCCAACAGTGATAACGATCCTGTAAAGATCGTTGGTGCGTCGTTATGAAGTCATTGATGAGATGTCAAACAGTCAGATCTTCCCAACGATGCGGCGATTCTAGCGATGTATACAATGATGTCGGCGGTCGTTGGGACCCTTTTACACAGTAGCCAATTCCAACGATTCACACCTCTGTACTAGTCACAAAGGTGTGCATGCATTGCCTTTTCCGCGCCCCCTCAGCTCCGATTGGTGGTCGCTACTGCGTTCTGATTGGGCGGCCTTGTTTTAATAGAAGGCAAAGTAGTAGCGATTCTGTCCTTTGTTCCTGATGGCGTGTTGGTTCGCAGATCACAAAAGAGCTCTCCATGTTCTCCGCGCTGTTTTTGCATCGCATCCATTCATCTTTCCGTTGTTCCTGACTGCGTCTTGGTCTGCGGATCGCATCGCAGTTGCGTTCTCCGGCTGTGACTCCTGTTTCTGACTGCATCCTGATCTGAGGATCATAGTCTCCACCTAGACTCCACATCTATTTACTTATCTTCCAACGGTTCTTTAGAGACCTGTTCGTCTGCACGGTAGGTATCGTTTGGGGTCTCAAATGCTTTTACATTTTTTCTTTATTTATCAGACACCTACCAATTATCTGCGATCATTGCTATGGAAAGAGGGAGGGAGGACTTGTCTTGTATGATTTTACATATGCTTATGCATGGGCAGCCATTTTAGAGGGGGCCTCGTGTGCACACACCCACACAGCAGGTTTTCTGGCACGCTCACTTACGTAATAGAACAGTTTTACATGACTTTTTGCTTGTGCAGTATTAATAATTTCGTTATTGTTTTGCTGAGTATGTTCTCATCTTTTTATTTTATGTATGCAGTTTGCACACCATGAACAATGCACAGTGTGCAGTTGTGGTTGCTGCCTTGCTGCTGGAGGAAGCTCGGCGTGAATGTGGCACCCTGGCACCCTGGTTGGGGCACCACAGGACTCTTGGTACACAAATGGAATGTACACAGCAAGCAGAGCTCACTAAATAAAAACACCTTTAGACACCCCTTTTCACCCCAGGCCTCTAGGGGGAGCTCCACTGGTTACCTTAGGCCAGTTGCCCCTATAAATACGGGTCCTGGAGGGAGAAACAGTGGAGTGTGCAGTCGCTTTAGAACTGTGAACAGCTAGGAGAGCTGACCTGGTACTGGAGCCACACTTGGCCCATACCAGCACACCTTGCCTCCCAACTCAGAGACTAGAGGTAACCTTAATTTTGTTTTTATCGGCAATGAAGCCTTCCCGCTTCATCCCAATCTTATTAAACCGTTCCCCCAAAAAAGTCTTACCCAGGAAAGACGAATTTTCAACTACCGTTTGTCAAGGGCACGTCGGGTTGTAGAAAATGCCTTCGGTATCATGGCCAATCGCTTCAGAGTTTTTCACACGTCTATTAATATGAAGCTTAAATCAACAGACTCAGTTGTTTTGGTCTGTTGCATGCTTCACAACTTTCTTCGTCGGCACGATGCAATTGAGTACTGTCCGCCTGGCTTCGTTGGACTCTGAGGACCTAAACAATGGGGAAGTGCAGCTCGGAGAATGGCATGCAAACAATCCCGTAATTGCAGGCCTTCAACCAGTGGGATACGGCAGAAACACCAATGATGTGAAGACCTGCCGAGAGAACTACTGTCAATATTTAAAGGACCCTGGAGCTGTTACTTGTAGTGGGCTACTACTGACATTTATACAGTGCTTTCATTTCTGTACTGATGTGTGAAATAAACTGTGTACCGTATATACTCGCGTATAAGCCGAGTTTTTCAGCCCAAAAATTGGGCTGAAAAGTACCCCCCTCGGCTTATACGCGAGTCAGTGCTGTATACCGATGTATACATCGGTACTACCGATGTATACATCGGTATACAGCAGCCCCCGCATCCCCAGTAATCCAGGGCCCCCCCAGCGTCTCTCCGGTCACCTGAAAAGCAAACTATACTTATCAGTGTCCGCTGTCCGCGCCCGCTCGCCTCTGCCCGGTCTGCCGTCTGCGATCCTCCATCTTCATGCGGCGTCTTCCGGGTTCCTGTGCTCGTCGCAGGGAATGACGTCATTCCCTGCGACGAGCACAGGAAACCGGAAGACGCCGCATGAAGAAGGAGGATCGCAGACGGCACTGTCACGGCAGAGGCGAGCGGGCGCGGACAGCGGACACTGATAAGTATAGTTTGCTTTTCAGGTGACCGGAGAGACGCTGGGGGCCCTGGATTACTGGGGCCCTGTATACTACCGCTGGGGCTGCAATCTACTACCACTGGGGCTGTATATACTACCACTGGGGCTGTATATACTACCACTGGGGCTGTATATACCACTGGGGCTGTATATACTGCTGGGGCCCTGTATACTACCGCTGGGGCTGCAATCTACTACCACTGGGGCTGTATATACTACCACTGGGGCTGTATATACTACCACTGGGGCTGAATATACCTGTGGGGCTGCTGTATACTACACTGGGGCTGTATATACCTGTGGGGCTGCTGTATACTACCACTGGGGCTGTATATACCTGTGGGGCTGCTGTATACTACCACTGGGGCTGTATATACCTGTGGGGCTGCTGTATACTACACTGGGGCTGTATATACCTCTGGGGCTGCTGTATACTACACTGGGGCTGTATATACCTCTGGGGCTGCTGTATACTACCACTGGGGCTGTATATACCTCTGGGGCTGCTGTATACTACCACTGGGGCTGTATATACCTCTGGGGCTGCTGGATGCTACCACTGGGGCTGTATATACCTGTGGGGCTGCTGTATACTACCACTGGGGCTGTATATACCTCTGGGGCTGCTGGATGCTACCACTGGGGCTGTATATACCTGTGGGGCTGCTGTATACTACCACTGGGGCTGTATATACCTCTGGGGCTGCTGTATACTACCACTGGGGCTGTATATACTTCTGGGGCTGCTGTATACTACCACTGGGGCTGTATATACCTCTGGGGCTGCTGTATACTACCACTGGGGCTGTATATACCTCTGGGGCTGCTGGATGCTACCACTGGGGCTATATATACCTCTGGGGCTGCTGTATACTACCAATGGGGCTGTATATACCTCTGGGGCTGCTGTATACTACCTCTGGGGCTGCTGTATACTACCACTGGGGCTGCTGTATACTACCACTGGGGCTGCTGTATATACCTTTGGGGCTGCTGTATACTACCTCTGGGGATGCTTTATACTACCACTGGGGCTGTATATACCTCTGGGGATGCTGTATACTACCACTGGGGCTGTATATACCTCTGGGGATGCTGTATACTAACTACTGGAGCTGCTGCTGTATATACCACTGGGGCTGCTGCTGTATACTACCACTGGGGAGGCTGATGTATACTACCATTGGGGGGCCTGTATACCACACTGCTGTGGGCTGTATACCTGTGCTGGAGTCCACCCTCGGCTTATACACGAGTCAATAGGTTTTCCCAGGTTTTGGGGGCAAAAGTAGGGGGGTCGGCTTATACACGGGTCGGCTTATACACGAGTATATACGGTATTTTGCTTAGTGTGTATAATAAACTGTTAAAAACATTTGTTTCTCCTTCGCCTCATTGGGGGACACAGGACCGTGGGTGTTATGCTGCTGTCCACTAGGAGGCGACACTAAGCAGAATCTGCAAAAGAGTTAAGTGGCTCCTCCTCTACAGCATATACAGCCTAGAGCAGGAAGTGCTTCCCCAGTTTTTGCTTAGTGTCGAAGGAGGCACATGACCATTTTTACTCTCTCTATTTTTTTTTCATCTTTTTTCTTCCAATGAAGAAAAGTGGGTCCGGTGTGACCCCCGGCATGCTCCTTCCTCGGCCACCCACTGTTGGGGCGCTGGGTTGAAGTTGAGAATCGTTACATATGCCGTACTCCTTTCTCGGCCTCCCACTGTTGGGTTGCTGGGTTAAAGTTGAGACAGCCCAGCATAACATCCACCTTCCTCACTCCCTCGGGGTCCTGAGTTGAAGCCAGAGCTGGACTACCTGCCAGATGACGTCCCCCTAATCACCCTATGGGTGCTTAGGCTGAGGCACCACAGGTATCAGCAGCACATGCTGCATTCTGGGCTGGGATCCTGAATGGCTGCCTGCAAGAGCGCAGGCTGAGAGATGACCCCCTAATCACCCTATGGGTCATTAGGTTGTGGCACCGCAGCTACCAGCAGCACATGCTGCATTCTGGTCTGGGATCCTGAATGGCTGCCTGCAAGAGCGCAGGCTGACAAGGAGATGAGACGCCAAAGAGCATGAGATGACCCCTAATCACTATGGGCCATTAGGCTGTGGCACTACAGGTGCCAGCAGTGCAGCTATCCTGCTGGGACCAGTACCGAATGTGCCAGAATCCCGGTGGGGTCTGGGTCCATCCAGCCCCTACTCAGCCCTGCACTGCTCATGCATGGGACATAAGTGTCTACCAGTTCCCCCCCTCCTGCACTGCTCCCACAGCACATGGCAGAGGAAGAGGTGCCCAGCTCCCCCTGTGCTGCCCCTGCAAGTGCAGGCTGCAAGGTACCTGTGAAATAGTGATCCGCTATGGCCCCCCTCGCGGCCATCCCTGCGGTCTCCAGAAGATTTGCGGACCTCCGCGCCGACCCCCCACTATTTGCGGGTCCGCAAATCACGCTAGGTCCCGGCTTCGGGCCTAGCGTGGAAGGCGCCGCCTATGCCCGTCCACCGCCCGCCCTCCGCCCGCCCTCCGGATAGCGTCAAATGACGCTGGGCTCCACAGAGAGGGGCGGGAAGTCCCTCTGGGCACTTGTTCTGCGCGCCCATTCAGGTTCCCGCCCCCTCTTTCCCCTGCTGACGGCGCCAAATGCCTGGGCGCCATTATAAAGCCCTGGGGCACAAAACACTGTGGGGCAGAGTGACAGTGCGGCAGGCTGTGGGGGCATATACAGGAGAGCCAGCAGGGATATATTCTCCCTGCTGCACCTCTCCTCCCCCTATACATCAGAGTGACAGCCTGTGGGGGCATACGCAGGAGAGCCAGCAGGGATATTCCCTTCTGCAGCTTCTCCTCTCCCTGTACACCAGGTGACAGACTATGGGAGCATATACTGGAGAGCCAGCAGGGATATAGTCCTTTCAGCAGCTTCTCCTCTCCCTGCACTCCAGGTGACAGCCTATGGGAGCATATACTGGAGAGCCAGCAGGGATATCCCCTTCTGCAGCTTCTCCTCTCCCTGTACACCAGGTGACAGACTATGGGAGCATATACTGGAGAGCCAGCAGGGATATAGTCCTTTCTGCAGCTTCTCCTCTCCCTGTACACCAGGTGACAGACTATGTGAGCATATACTGGAGAGCCAGCAGGGATATAGTCCTTTCTGCAGCTTCTCCTCTCCCTGTACACCATGTGTTACAGGCTATGCCATGTGTCACAATCTACGTGGGCAGGAAAGCCGGCAGGGTGTTTCCCTGCTACACGCTCTCCTCCCTTTGGATTTCATAGACGGACAGTGGGCAGACCGACATATTTCTGTCCTGAAATACTCTGTGCTGCGGCGAAGTCAGTTTTATTGTAAATTTTTAACTTCATAAAATGCTGCACGACGCTGTCCTCAATGAGTGTACAGCCCCTAACAGAGCTCTCCTGACATACTCTGTGCTGCTGTTAACCTTATTTTTAACAGCTATACATAATGTCAGTGAAGAAAACAGGCGTCAGATTATTCTCAAGTACGCACAGGGGAGACGTGATCCACTGGATGCACTATGGACGTAATGTGTTTATTGTGTCGTCACAGTGACACGACTTCGCCTATGGTCATACCACATCGGAGGTGTCCCTCTTATGACACTCAACCAGCGAGCAGAGTTCCTCTGCCTAGTGCGGGTGACACACTAATAAGGCACGGTCTGGTTTTCCTTACACCGTGTCAGCCCTGATGCCAGTACCTGTCAGAGCATATAATGCTACATCTAAATAGACAGTCTTCCGTCTGCAGCTATGTCGCAGTTTATGGGAAACTGGCATGCAGCAGGATGATGGCTCTGACGTCTGATGGGTTTTCGCAATTCAAACATCTCTGGTAGGACACCAGGACAACATATTTAGGAAAGCTCGATACTTCGAACATTAAACTGTGTCTCACAGGACGCAAGACCGTACCCATGGGACCCTCAGCGCCCCATTTACCATAAGGGAGTTTTGTTAGTTGGGACTCCATGGCATGTTTCGTGCGGTACCCTATCTGAAACACGGTTTCCCCTAGGGACACAGTCCTGCTGAACAGAACACAGCACCAGACTGTGTCTCACTCGCCGTCAGCAATCCAGATTCCAACCTTTTGGGAATTAATTTAGCGGATCATCGTCTAGATGGACACAAACTCGATCAACGCACATGTAGCGATCGCAAACGACCATCCAAACTCACATCACGGGCCCCTTAATTGAGGGAGTCATATGTCGGTGCTACACGCAGAGCGTGCTTAAACATTCTATTCCAATTTCCTTGTAGTCCCTACCAAGTACGTGCGGTACGTCCTGTGCTGGACTGAAACAGCTAGACAAAATGCCTGGGACAGATTTTCCCGCACAGATTCTCTCCGCTCCATAATAATTTTCCAGGGAACACGGAGAATACCTTGTACCCTTAGATATACAGGATGTATACCTGCATGTTTTCCCTTGCAGCCACTTATCATATTTACATTTTGCAAGGACCATCCTAATTGTGGCTCCTCCGTCCACGCTTGTTACAGTTCCTGAAGAGGTCACAAAGGTTACGGCAGTCGCCTGGTTTTCCTGCGTTCCAGGGACGTGGTCAATCTTCCATGCCTGGACAATTTACCCATCAACGCACGACCTTCAGAAATTAAGAACGCAGCGTTTCTATTACGGTGAACACTTTATTAAGACTTGTTTGGCTGGTCATCCTCCACAAGTCTACACCAGTTTTCACTGCAGTCTCTAGTATTTTCGGAAGGCGGTTTCAATACTTCCATAGTCAGACTTCTCCGAGAATAGGCATGGGCACTTCAACTAGAAGTCCGCACTCTCCCTCAACTCAGGCCTTCCAGAGCTGACATGACGGTCAGAGGCAGGACGGTTGCAGCACTGGTAGCCATTACTCTGATGCACCTGCTCCTCAGGCCTCCCCAGTTATCCATGCTCACGTCATGAGATAAGATTATACGATCAGTTATCAGGAGGTGTCATCTTCCAGTACCAGCCATGTAGTATCTCCTGCGGTGACTCAGCCACTCACTAGTACGCAGGGGAAGTATTTTCTTCTACCAAGTTGAAAGGTACTATTCACCGACATGAATCAGACAGAATGAGGTGCGCTGTACCTCCATCTCAACACTCGGAACGATTGGTCCTGATCGGGTCAGCAATACCCATCCTTTCAGAGATTTGGGCGAGATTCCCAACACTGAAGATTTTATCTCTTCTTCTGGCCACCCGCCAATTTCAGAAGGCAGGCTGATGATGCCACGGCTGTGGC
Source organism: Allobates femoralis (assembly GCA_033576535.1). Classification (NCBI taxonomy): domain Eukaryota; kingdom Metazoa; phylum Chordata; class Amphibia; order Anura; family Aromobatidae; genus Allobates; species Allobates femoralis. Next base: position 55,334,663 of record JARQOC010000006.1, read on the forward strand.
ATATGTCGATTCACTAGAGCGGATCCCGCAGTTCCCAGGCAATAAAGGAAGTTTACCACATTCTTCACTAGGCGGGCGGAATTCACGAACTCAGTACTATTGGCCGTTACTCTACCGCTTGTAGATGATTAGGAAAAACAGTAACTCCGTCGCCGAGAAATGACCTCAGATTAGGGTTCCTACATCCAGATGTCTTCAAACAAAGCTGACATCACTGGAGAACTCCTGAAGTATCCGTAATGGTGTCACACCTCATTGCCAAGGTTCCTAGCTTCATAGCCAGGTCCCACGACCCACAGTCATTGATGGCGGACTGACTGGTCCTGGAGTGGACCCAATTCCAACTCCACTACATTTGCTCCAGGTTTCCACTACCCCAAGTTAGTGAAGATATTCAAACTGGACTGTCAGCAACTCATGCTTGTGGCCACACACTGGCCCAAGCGCGATTGGTATGCCGATCTCGTCCACTTCATAGTAGACGTGCCATGACACCTACTGGATCGTCCAGACCTGCCCCCTCAAGGCCATTTTACCATCATGATTCATCGACTCTAAATTCGACGATGTGACCCTGGAGACCCGGGTGTTCACAGAATGGTGTCGCGACCTCAATCCGAGCACGGACACCGGTTTCAGAAGAGATGTCCCATCAATATGGAAAATCTTTTTCCTTTCTTCTCGTGGTTTTTCACCTTAGCACTGTTCCTTCCCAAGGGTTCCCAATTCCATCCAATCGGATCTACACTCACGACTGTCCTTATGTCCTTTCAAAGGACAAGTTTCAACCCTTTTCATTCTCTCTCAACAACGTCTTGCTGCCAGGCCTCAAGTAACATCCTTCAAGGAGTTTTTTTGCCGACCTGTTCCGCCCAATCAAAGTCTACTAGAACCGTGGGTCCTGACCCTTGTTCTCACGGCTGTACGCTACCCACATTTTAAGCCATGAACGAAAATTCCCTTCGTCTTCTCACACAGGGAGTTGTTTTTTGGATGGCAATTACCTCTCTCCGCAGAGTCTTAAATTTGCAGCGTTTTCATGTAAATCACCTTTTTTTCTGGTCTTCAACCCAGACAAGGTTGTCCTACGTCCAGTTGGGTTTTTTCCCACGTTGGGGGTGTCCTTTTTGTCCGCCTACCTGAATATATATTTCTGACGGCGCTAAGTCCCGCCAGTTCATCGGGCCAGAAGGCTCGACGTCTCTAGAGCTCCGTCAGAGCCCTGCACATATCCTCGCCCAGAACAGTTTCCTTTAGAAACCTCTTTTTTCTTCTCCCAGAAGGATAACGCAGCAGGCAGGCCGGGCTCTACAGATACTTTGATCAGATGGCTTAAATTCACCTTCCAGGGTGCTTATTACATTATTAAAAAAAAAAAAAAAATACATACATATATCATTAATGTTATTATTCTTATACTTATTATTTATACAGAACCATTCTTCCATGGTGCTGTATCCTTTCCGGCTGCGGGCACAGCACATTCTACTATGACCACCGAAACCTACTGGGCTTCTGAGCTATTAGGCACCAGGAGTTAGCACAACAAGTGTGTAAGGTAGTCACGCGGTCAGCATGCACAGGCTTACCAAGCGCTTTAGTGCTCTCAGTCCTCGGCAAATGCAGTCTGAGACACCGTACCCTCCAGGCGGCAGTAGCCCACCTGTAGGTGCATTGTTATTTTTATCAGTAGTGATTTTCCATTGCTGTTCCCACCCAGGGACTGCTTTAGGACGTCCCACGGTCCTGTGTCCCCCAATGAGGCGAAGGAGAAAAGGAGAATTTTGTGTACTCACCGTAAATTCCTTTTCTCTTAGCCTCTAATTGGGGGACACAGCACCCACCCTGTTGCCCGTTTCGGGCCGTAACTAGGTTCTCATCTTACTCCTGAGAGGTTATATAGTTGCCTGTTTATTTTACAGGCCTGCTTATACTGTTATTACGTAGTTGCCTGTTTGGTTACACGTTTTACCTTACTGTTATTATGTGGCTGCCTGTTTACTTAACAGGCCTTATTTTACTGTGATTCTTGTCTTTCTTCTGTTAATTCTCCTACTGCTTTAGCACAAAACTGGAGAAGCACTTCCTGCTCTAGGCTGTATATGCTGTAGAGCCACTTAACTCTTTTGCAGATTCTGCTTAGTGTCGCCTCCTAGTGGACAGCAGCATAACACCCACGGTCCTGTGTCCCCCAATTAGAGGCTAAGAGAAAAGGAATTTACGGTGAGTACACAAAATTCTCCTTTTCTCATCCTTTCATTTGTTAGGAACTAAGGGACTCGTATGTATACAGACACATCCATGTCCATCCATGTACATGTACACAGCCATCTATTAGATAATTGCCGTAGCGACTTCCGTCGCGTCCGGCGCTACTTCCGTGGCTTTGTTCGCGTGGCTTGGCACTTTCTCCAGGACTTTCTCCGAAGCGGGCATTGCGAGGGGCTTAGAGGATGACAGCGGCAGGGGCTTAGGGGGTGACAGCGGCAGGGGCTTAGGGGGTGACAGCGGCAGGGGCTTAGGGGGTGACAGCGGCAGAGGGTAACGGCGGCGGGGGCTTAGGGGGTGACAGCGGCAGGGGCTTAGGGGGTGACAGCGGCAGGGGCTTAGGGGGTGACAGCGGCAGAGGGTAACGGCAGGGGCTTAGGTGGTGACAGCGGCAGGAGTTTAGGGGGTGCCAGCGGCGGGGGCTTAGGGGGTGACAGCGGCAGGGGCTTAGGGGGTGACAGCGGCAGGGGCTTAGGGGGTGACAGCGGCAGGGGGTAACGGCGGGGGCTTAGGTGGTGACAGCGGCAGGAGCTTAGGGGGTGCCAGCGGCGGGGGCTTAGGGGGTGACAGCGGCAGGGGCTTAGGGGGTGACAGCGGCAGAGGGTAACGACGGCGGGGGCTTGACGGCGGGGGCTTAGGGGGTGACAGCGGCAGGGGCTTAGGGGGTGACAGCGGCAGGGGCTTAGGGGGTGACAGCGGCAGAGGGTAACGGCGGGGGCTTAGGTGGTGACAGCGGCAGGAGCTTAGGGGGTGCCAGCGGCGGGGGCTTAGGGGGTGACAGCGGCAGGGGCTTAGGGGGTGACAGCGGCAGGGGCTTAGGGGGTGACAGCGGCAGAGGGTAACGGCGGCGGGGGCTTAGGCGGTGACAGCGGCAGGGGCTTAGGGGGTGACAGCGGCAGGGGCTTAGGGGGGTGACAGCGGCAGGGCCTTAGGGGGTGACAGCGGCAGAGGGTAACGGCGGGGGCTTAGGTGGTGACAGCGGCAGGAGCTTAGGGGGTGCCAGCGGCGGGGGGCTTAGGGGGTGACAGCGGCAGGGGCTTAGGGGGTGACAGCGGCAGGGGCTTAGGGGGTGACAGCGGCAGAGGGTAACGGCGACGGGGGCTTGGCGGCGGGGGCTTAGGGGGTGACAGCGGCAGGGGCTTAGGGGGTGACAGCGGCAGAGGGTAACGGCGACGGGGGCTTGGCGGCGGGGGCTTAGGGGGTGACAGCGGCAGGGGCTTAGGGGGTGACAGCGGCAGGGGCTTAGGGGGTGACAGCGGCGGGGGCTTAGGGGGTGACACCGGCAGGGGCTTAGGGGGTGACGGCGGCGGTGGCTTCGGGGGCTTGGCGGCGGGGGCTTAGGGGGTGACAGCGGCAGGGGCTTAGGGGGTGACAGCGGCGGTGGCGGCTTAAGGGGTGACAGCGGCAGGAGCTAAGGGGGGTGCCAGCGGCGAGGGCTTAGGGGGTGACAGCGGCAGGGGCTTAGGGGGTGACAGCGGCAGAGGGTAACGGCGGCGGGGGCTTGGCGGCGGGGGCTTAGGGGGTGACAGCGGCAGGGGCTTAGGGGGGTGACAGCGGCAGGGGCTTAGGGGGTGACAGCGGCAGGGGCTTAGGGGGTGACAGCGGCAGAGGGTAACGGCGGGGGCTTAGGTGGTGACAGCGGCAGGAGCTTAGGGGGTGCCAGCGGCGGGGGCTTAAGGGGTGACAGCGGCAGGGGCTTAGGGGTTGACAGTGGCAGGGGCTTAGGGGGTGACAGCGGCAGAGGGTAACGGCGGCGGGGGCTTGGCGGCGGGGGCTTAGGGGGTGACAGCGGCGGGGGCTTAGGGGGTGACAGCGGCAGAGGGTAACGGCGGCGGGGGCTTGGCGGCGGGGGCTTAGGGGGTGACAGCGGCAGGGGCTTAGGGGGTGACAGCGGCAGGGGCTTAGGGGGTGACAGCGGCAGGGGCTTAGGGGGTGACACCGGCGGGGGCTTAGGGGGTGACGGCGGCGGTGGCTTCGGGGGCTTGGGCGGCGGGGGCTTAGGGGGGTGACAGCGGCAGGGGCTTAGGGGGTGACAGCGGCGGTGGCGGCTTAAGGGGTGACAGCGGCAGGAGCTAAGGGGGGTGCCAGCGGCGGGGGCTTAGGGGGTGACAGCGGCAGGGGCTTAGGGGGTGACAGCGGCAGGGGCTTAAGGGGTGACAGCGGCAGAGGGTAACGGGCGGGGGCGGGGGCTTTGGCGTGACAGGGGGGCTTAGGGGGTGACAGCGGCAGGGGGCTCTTAGGGGGGTGACAGCGGCAGGGGCTTAGGGGGTGACAGCGGGCAGGAGGGTAACGGCGGGGGCTTAGGTGGGTGACAGCGGCAGGGCTTAGGGGGGGCGGTGCAGCGGCGGGGGTTGCTTAGGGGTGACAGCGGCAGGGGCTTAGGGGGTGACAGCGGCAGGGGCTTAGGGGGGGGGCTGACAGCGGCAGGGCTGTAGGGGGTAGGGTGACAGCGGCAGGGGCTTAGGGGGTGACAGCGGGGCGGCGGGGGCTCAGGGTAGGGGGTGACAGCGGCAGGGGCTTAGGGGGGGGGGCTTAGGTACGGCGGGACGGGGGCAGGGGGGAGCTTAGGGGGTGACACGCGGGCAGGGGGTGGGGCGGGGTTAGGGGGTGACAGCGGCAGGGGCTTAGGGGGTGACAGCGGCAGGGGCTTAGGGGGGTGACAGCGGCAGAGGGTAACGGCGGCGGGGGGGCTTAGGCGCGGTGGTGACAGCGGCAGGGGCTTAGGGGGTGACAGCGGCAGGGGCTTAGGGGGTGGACAGCGGCAGGGGCTTAGGGGGTGACAGCGGCAGGGTAGGGGTAACGGCGGGGGCTTAGGTGGTGACAGCGGCAGGAGCTTAGGGGGTGCCAGCGGCGGGGGCTTAGGGGGGTGACAGCGGCAGGGGCTTAGGGGGGTGACAGCGGCAGGGGCTTAGGGGGTGACAGCGGCAGAGGGTAACGGCGACGGGGGCTTGGCGGCGGGGGGCTTAGGGGGTGACAGCGGCAGGGGCTTAGGGGGTGACAGCGGCAGAGGGTAACGGCGACGGGGGGCTTGGCGGCGGGGGCTTAGGGGGTGACAGCGGCAGGGGCTTAGGGGGGGTGACAGCGGCAGGGGCTTAGGGGGTGACAGCGGCGGGGGCTTAGGGGGTGACACCGGCAGGGGCTTAGGGGGGTGACGGCGGCGGTGGCTTCGGGGGCTTGGCGGCGGGGGCTTAGGGGGTGACAGCGGCAGGGGCTTAGGGGGGTGACAGCGGCGGGTGGCGGCTTAAGGGGTGACAGCGGCAGGAGCTAAGGGGGTGCCAGCGGCGAGGGCTTAGGGGGTGACAGCGGCAGGGGCTTAGGGGGTGACAGCGGCAGGGGCTTAGGGGGTGACAGCGGCAGAGGGTAACGGCGGCGGGGGCTTAGGCGGTGACAGCGGCAGGAGCTTAGGGGGTGCCAGCGGCGGGGCTTAGGGGTGACAGCGGCAGGGGCTTAGGGGGTGACAGGGCAGGGGCTTAGGGGGTGACAGCGGCAGAGGGTAACGGCGGCGGGGGCTTGGCGGGCGGGGGCTTAGGGGGTGACAGCGGCAGGGGCTTAGGGGGTGACATGCGGCAGAGGGTAACGGCGCGGGGGCTTGACGGCGGGGGCTTAGGGGGTGACAGCGGCAGGGGCTTAGGGGGTGCAGCGGCAGGGGCTTAGGGGGTGACAGCGGCGGGGCTTAGGGGGTGACAGCGGCAGAGGGCGAGGGGGGGTGACGGCGGGGGGCTTGAGGGGTGACGCGCGGCAGGGGCTTAGGGGGTGACAGCGGCAGGGGCTTAGGGGGTGACAGCGGCGGGGGTACGGCGGGGGCTTAGGTGGTGACAGCGGCAGGAGCTTAGGGGGTGCCAGCGGCGGGGGCTTAGGGGGTGACAGCGGCAGGGGCTTAGGGGGGGTGACAGCGGCAGGGGCTTAGGGGGTGACAGCGGCAGAGGGTAACGGCGGCGGGGGGGCTTAGGGCGGTGACAGCGGCAGGGGCTTAGGGGGTGACAGCGGCAGGGGCTTAGGGGGTGACAGCGGCAGGGGCTTAGGGGGTGACAGCGGCAGAGGGTAACGGCGGGGGCTTAGGTGGTGACAGCGGCAGGAGCTTAGGGGGTGCCAGCGGCGGGGGCTTAGGGGGTGACAGCGGCAGGGGCTTAGGGGGTGACAGCGGCAGGGGCTTAGGGGGTGACAGCGGCAGAGGGTAACGGCGACGGGGGCTTGGCGGCGGGGGCTTAGGGGGTGACAGCGGCAGGGGCTTAGGGGGTGACAGCGGCAGAGGGTAACGGCGACGGGGGCTTGGCGGCGGGGCTTAGGGGGTGACAGCGGCAGGGGCTTAGGGGGTGACAGCGGCAGGGGCTTAGGGGGTGACAGCGGCGGGGGCTTAGGGGGTGACACCGGCAGGGGCTTAGGGGGTGGGCGGCGGCGGTGGCTTCGGGGGCTTGGCGGCGGGGGCTTAGGGGGTGACAGCGGCAGGGGCTTAGGGGGTGACAGCGGCGGGTGGCGGCTTAAGGGGTGACAGCGGCAGGAGCTAAGGGTGGTGCCAGGGCGGGGGGCTTAGGGGGTGACAGCGGCAGGGGCTTAGGGGGTGACAGCGGCAGGGGCTTAGGGGGTGACAGCGGCAGAGGGTAACGGCGGCGGGGGCTTGGCGGGCGGGGGCTTAGGGGGTGACAGCGGCAGGGGCTTAGGGGGGTGACAGCGGCAGGGGCTTAGGGGGTGACAGCGGCAGAGGGTAACGGCGGGGGCTTAGGTGGTGACAGCGGCAGGAGCTTAGGGGGTGCCAGCGGCGGGGGCTTAAGGGGTGACAGCGGCAGGGGCTTAGGGGGGTGACAGTGGCAGGGGCTTAGGGGGTGACAGCGGCAGAGGGTAACGGCGGCGGGGGCTTGGCGGCGGGGGCTTAGGGGGTGACAGCGGCAGGGGCTTAGGGGGTGACATCGGCGGGGGCTTAGGGGGTGACAGCGGCAGGGGCTTAGGGGGTGACAGCGGCGGGGGCTTAGGGGGTGACAGCGGCGGGGGCTTAGGGGGTGACGGCGGGTTAGGAGGAGTAGGGTAGCGGGGCGGACAGGCGGCTGGGCATGGGGCTGTAGTATACCATAGCGGTGTACAGTACAGCCCCATGCCGGCGGCGAGGGGAGCAGGGCTGAGAGGCGGGTGGGCATGGGGCTGTAGAGTACCATAGGGGTGTAGACTACAGCCCCATGGTCAGGGGGGATGTTGGTGGCTTTGTTCGCGGGGCGGCAACAAGCCCCCGCCGCCGTTACCCTCTGCCGCCGTCACCCCCTAAGCCCCCGCCGCCGTCACCCCCTAAGCCTCCGCCGCTGTCACCCCCTAAGCCCCCGCCGCTGTCACCCCCTAAGCCCCCGCCCTAAGCCCCCGCCGCCGTCACCCCCTAAGCCACCGCCGCTGTCACCCCCTAAGCCACCGCCGCTGTCACCCCCTAAGCCCCTGCCGCTGTCACCCCCTAAGCCCCCACCGCTGTCACCCCCTAAGCCCCCACCGCTGTCACCCCCTAAGCCCCTGCCGCTGTCACCCCCTAAGCCCCCGCCGCTGTCAACGCCTAAGCCCCCGCCACCCCCTAAGCCCCCGCCGCTGTCACCCCCTAAGCCCCCGCCGCCAAGCCCCCACCGCCGTTACCCTCTGCCGCCGTCACCCCCTAAGCCCCCGCCGCTGTCACCCCCTAAGCCCCCGCCGCTGTCACCTACTAAGCCCCCGCCGCTGTCACCTCCTAAGCCCCCGCCGCCGCTGTCACCCCCTAAGCCCCCGCCGCCGTCGATCACTTACATGCCTTCTTCTTCATCTGATCCTCCGTCCGCTCCAGGAGTCCTTCGTCCGTCCCCGGGGGTCTTCTGTCTTCTTTCCGCCATCTCCGGCTCCGACGTCCTCTTCACTTCCCATAGCGATAGAATGGACGAAAAATCCTCCATTCTATCTCTATGGGAAGTGAGGCGCTATTCTGATTGGTCGCTGTGTTGTGACGCCGACCAATCAGAAGAGCGCCTCACTTCCCATAGACATACATAGCGGTATCTCGGCGATTTTATGGCCGGGCCCTGGTTCTATTTTCGGCCACGGGGTTCGGCTACGATCGGTCGTTCCACGGCTCCGGAGACTCGCTTCGCGGCCATTGCTCGCGCCTTAGCAATGGCTCGCAATCATTGCGAGTCGTTGCTGATGCACCAGCTATCGCCGCGAAGCGCTCATTGCAAGTCTCCGGCCCCGTGGAACAACCGACCAGAGCCGAGCCCCGTGGCCGAAAATAGAACCAGGGGCCCGGCCATAAATTTCGTGATACACCGCTAATGTATCTCTATGGAAAGTGAGGCGGTATTCTGATTGGTCGCTGTCTGCTGCCGCCGACCAATCAGAAAAGCGCCTCGCTTTTAGCGGTAAATTTGAAACTCTACGTCGTCCATTCTATGTGTATGGGAAGTGAGGCGCTATTCTGATTGGTCGGCGTCACAACACAGCGACCAATCAGAATACCGCCTCACTTCGCATAGAGATAGAATGGACGATTTTTCGTCCATTCTATCTCTATGGGAAGTGAGGCGCTATTCTGATTGGTCGCTGTGTGCTGCCGCCGACCAATCACAATTCCGCCTCACTTCACATAGAGATAGAATGGGAGATTTACAGTTTCTAATTTACCGCTAAAAGTGAGGCGCGATTCTGATTGGTCGGCGGCTGCACACAGCGACCAATCAGAATAGCGCCTCACTTCCCATAGAGATAGAATGGACGATTTTTCATCCATTCTATCTCTATGGGAAGTGAGGCGCTATTCTGATTGGTCGGCGGCACCACACAGCGACCAATTAGAATACTGCCTCACTTCGCATAGAGATAGAATGGACGATTTTTCGTCCATTCTATGTGTATGGGAAGTGAGGCGCTATTCTGATTGGTCGGCGGCACCAGACAGCGACCAATCAGAATACCGCCTCACTTTCCATAGAGATACATTAGCGGTGCATCGCGAAATTTATGGCCGGGCCCCTGGTTCGATTTTCGGCCACTGGGCTCGGCTGTTGCCGGTCCAGGAAAATCGCAAGGGACCGACGTGCCGGACTTACCACGCCTGCAACTACTCACCTATCTATCTCTCTATATCCATCTATCTCGATTTATTTAATTATCTATCTCTATATCTATTTCTCTATGTATCTATTTTTCTATCTATATTTTGATCTATCTATCTATCTATCTATCTATCTATCTATGTATCTATCGGTCCAACGACCGACCGACCACAGCCGAGCCCCGTGGCCGAAAATAGAACCAGGGGCCCGGCCATAAATTTCGCGATACACCGCTAATGTATCTCTATGGGAAGTGAGGAGGTATTCTGATTGGTCGCTGTCTGCTGCCGCCGACCAATCAGAAAAGCGCCTCACTTTTAGTGGTAAATTTGAAACTCTAAGTCGTCCATTCTATGTGTATGGGAAGTGAGGCGCTATTCTGATTGGTCAGCGTCACAACACAGCGACCAATCACAAGAGCGCCTCACTTCGCATAGAGATAGAATGGACGATTTTTCGTCCATTCTATCTCTATGGGAAGTGAGGCGCTATTCTGATTGGTCACTGTGTGCTGCCGCCGACCAATCAGAAAAGCGCCTCAGTTTAAGCGCTAAATTAGAAACTCAAAGTCGTCCATTATATGTCTATGGGAAGTGAGGCGCTATTCTGATTGGTCCGCGTTAGCACACAGCGACCAATCAGAAGAGCGCCTCACTTCGCATAGAGATAGAATGGATGATTTTTTGTCCATTCTATCCCTGGGAAGTGAGGCGCTTTTCTGATTGGTCGCCGTCAGCACACAGCGACCAATCAGAATACCGCCTCACTTCCCATAGAGATACATTAGCGGTGTATCGCGAAATTTATGGCCGGGCCCCTGCTTCTATTTTCGGCCACGGGGCTCGGCTCTGGTCGGTCGTTCCACGGGGCCGGAGACTCGCAATGAGCGCTTCGCGGCGATAGCTGGCGCATCAGCAACGACTCGCAATGATTGCGAGCCATTGCTAAGGCGCGAGCAATGGCCGCGAAGCGAGTCTCCGGAGGCGTGGAACGATCGATCAGAGCCGAGCCCCGTGGCCGAAAATAGAACCAGGGGCCCGGCCATAAAATAGCCGACATACCGCTATGTATCTGTATGGGAAGTGATTGATAATAGAGAAAGAATTGACAAATACAGTAGCAGCACACCACCAAGAATTTTGATCCAGTACAAAAAAGCTTTATTTAGAACGAAACAGCAAACATCTAAAAACAATTAAAACAATTGTCGGATCTTTTGGATCTAAAGATCATGATCAAAAACGAAAGACTATATACGGATCTATATAGGAAATCCACCGCAACAAACAGCCTCCTCCATTATACAAGCTTCCATCCTAATCACGTAAGAAGAAGCGTACCAATAGGCCAATTCCTGAGAGTTAGACGGAATTGTGCAGATGACGAGGATTTTAAAATCCAATCACGAGCTTTAACGGAGAAGTTTGTAGCTCGACAATACCCTAAACGCGTTATTTCTAATGCTTTTAGGAGAGCTAAATCAAGTACACAAGACGCTTTGTTACAACAGCGCATCAGACCGGCGGACAACACATCTAGGATTATCATGGATTATCATAACCAATGGACCAAGGTTGGTAACATCATACAAAACCATTGGGATGTTTTGTCCATGGACCCTAAAATTCGACCAGATGTTGGTGATAGACCAATGCTAACAGCTAGACGAGCCCCGACGTTGAGGGATACGTTGGTGCGCAGTCACTTTAGGAGACCCACTCAAAAATTGGGTAGTGGAACAAGATTGAGAGGATCATTCCCTTGCGGTTCTTGCAATGTATGCCCACTTATGAATCCGGTAACAGACACATTTGTGAATCCAGGAGACAATAAGGGACATCAACTAAAACATTACATTAATTGTAAAACAAAATTTGTTATTTACGCAATCATTTGTCCATGCAACAAATTGTACGTCGGGATGACGGGTCAGGAATTGCGGAAACGTATACAGAAACATATATCCACTATCCAGTTGGCTGCTCAGCACTTGGAAAGGGGGCTCCCTTTGACCTCTGTGGCTTCCCACTTCCTGACCCATCATCAGGGCCGATCCTCAGGGAGTCGAGTTGTCGGGTTGGAAAGACTCCCTGACAGCATTAGGGGAGGAGATAGGAGAAAACCTCTCTTGAGATTGGAGTCGAGGTGGATTTATAACCTCAACTCAATCTCTCCTCGAGGAATTAACGAGGAACTCCTTTTCTCCGGTTTCTTGGGGGTATAGGGATATATACAATTATATATCTTTTTCATTCTCAAGTTTTTCCTCCTAAGGTTATTTCCTTTTTTGTTTCTCTTCCCATTTTTTTCATTTAGGATTTAGATTGGATTACTCGTCCCATTTTTGGTTGATTCGTTGGAAGATTGGAATATTACTACTCTCATCATAACAGGGGCTGGCTGGAGCCTCCATCCCCGGGTGGCAGATTTGCCCTGCCGGCCCTGACTTGAGAAGCGGGGGTGGGGGGGGTGGGGGGGGTGTGTCAGGGCTGACTTGAGAAGCGGGGGGGGGGTGCTGTCAGGGCTGACAGGGCTGACTTGAGAAGCGTCAGCCACTCTGCTGGCTGCTTTTGTATATAATAACTTGCTTGTTATTTTAGAATCGCACTGACAAACCCGCGCCACGTCATTCCTGGCTTCCCCTTGGTTTCCATGGCCACACGCAATGCGGCTGTAACAGCCGCTTCATTAGCGAGTATTTAAGGGCGGAACGCCGGACCCAGAGTCACGCCTCCCTGACGAAGCCGCTCGCATAGCGGCGATACGCGTGGGTATCGGGCTCCCCGCTCCTTCCACTATCTACCACCTTCCTCAAAGCTAGGACCCCCGCTACACTCCAGCACCACACGGGCTCTGGAGGACATCCATTCCCCGGGCACACAGGGCTCAGGACTATTGGGCCAATCGGTGAGAGAGACTCTTTTTCTATTTCAATGTGACTCCTTGCATTCAGCCCTCCGTGCTTTTACTTGCACGGTGCCCTCTGCACAAGCAGCTGTGTGCCTCGGTCCTCAATATCCCACAAATATGGTTGCACATAGGGGTTATCCTTTACTTTGAGGATTCATAACAGTCTGCTGTGGTTTGACAGCAATACATTGAATATTGTTTTCTGCATATTATTTAACATTTGTCTTGGTCAATCCTCCAACTATATTTATATATGGGGTTTGAGAGGAATTATTGCATGACCACACAATTGGTTGATTTATTATCTACATGCTGTTTATCTAGGCAGTATTGAAGACTGTATATGGCAATGTAATATTGTTATTTCTTGGAGTCCCATTTCCTTGCGGACTGCGGTCCGACAAATGTTTTAATTGTTTTTAGATGTTTGCTGTTTCGTTCTAAATAAAGCTTTTTTGTACTGGATCAAAATTCTTGGTGGTGTGCTGCTACTGTATTTGTCAATTCTTTCTCTATTATCAAAAGCTCTCCTAGTTGACAAAGCAGCACCCCTGACCCTTATTGGGAGACCTTATTTCACAGTGGTGCACCTCATTTGTTCGCTTTCTCTGTATGGGAAGTGAGGCGCTCTTCTGATTGGTCGCTCTGTGCTGACAGCGACCAATCAGAATAGCGCCTCATTCCTCCATGTATCCCTATGGAAAGGCGCCCTCCAATCACAATCACGACGCCATTTTTGAAAATACACAGCAACCAATCACATTCATGGCGCCATCTTTCTGAGGTTGCCGCCTACCAATGAGATAAGGCCGCTTATTTATAGCGCCAAATTTGAATCTTCTACCTCTTTGTATCCTGTTTGAGGGAGAACGAGAAGCTACCGCTGGACCATCTGTTGGATTCTATTTCTGCCGAGATATCCATCCTTCGTGAGGGTGTTTCAGGGAGAACGAGAACCTACCGCTGGACCATCTGTTGGACTATATTTCAGCCAAGATATCCATCCTTCGTGAGGGCCGTCGGGAAGCAAGCGCCGGATTCAGGGTTCTGCGATTTATCAGCTAAGATATCCTTTTTGAAAGATACCTTTTCACATCAGAGGCTATATTCCTGATGCTAACTTTTATTTTCACCTCTTTTGCAATCTTTTATTTTCACCACTTTTACTATGTTGCGCCATGCAGCGCCAATCGGCGCTGCATAGAGCCTGCGTCACTGTTCGGACACTTCGCCGCTGCAAGCACCGACTTCTGCGCTACAAGGGCAAACTTCGGCGCTTCTAGCGGCCTCCGCGGTGCATTAGCCCGCTGTGGCCGAACACTTATTCAGGCGCCGCCCATACAACTTTCCGCTGTTTCCGCTGACCGCCGACCAATCGAATTCTCAGCGTCTCTTCCCATAGAGATGCATTGAGAAATGAGGCGCGATTGTGATTGGTCGCTGTGTATTTTCAAAAATGGCGCCGCGATTGTGATTGGTCACGGTAGATGGCGCTCTGATTCCGATTGGTCGGCGGTCAGCGGGGAAAGCCGTGCTTTCCCTGCCGAGGGCCTGGTTCCATTTTCGGCCATAGTGCTCCGCGGCATCGGCCTTCGATTTTTTTGGGATTTGATTAGTTTGATTTTATTTTCATTAGTTAATGTTATTAAGATTTTAATTTTATACATTTTTATTTTAATTATTTTTATGTGTATTTATTTATTATTATGTTCTTTTATTTTTAATGTACTGATTTTTTGCCATTCCGAAAGATGGAGGAATGAGGCGCCAATGTGATTGGTCGCGGTCTATTTTCAAAAATGGCGCCGTGATTGTGATTGGAGGGCGTCTTCCCATAGGGATACATGGAGGAATGAGGCGCGATTGTGATTGGTCGCGGTAAATAGCGGTTTTATTCCGATTGGTCGGCGCTCAGCGGGGAAAGCCGCGCTTTCCCTGCCGAGCGCCTGGTTCTATTTTCGGCCATAGTGGTCGGCGGCATTGGGGTCGCCGCTTTTAGGGCGGAACGCCGCGCTTGGAGCGGCGAACTCGACGCCAAATTGTGGGAGTGTGTTGGATTTTATGCCGGCGCTCAGCGGGGAATGCGGCGCTTTCCCTGCCGAGCGCCTGGTTCGATTTTCGGCCACGGCGTTTGTGCACCTTGGAAGTGTGTAGCTACGGCCCGCTGTGTTGTGATTGGACAGCGGCAACTTTACAGAGTAGCGCTGTGATTCCGATTGGTCGGCGCTCAGCGGGGAAAGCCGCGCTTTTACTGCCGAGCGCCTGGTTCCATTTTCGGCCATAGTGCTCGCCGGCATCGGGGTCGCCGCTTTTACCGCGGAGCGCCGCGCTTGGAGCGCCGAACTCGGCACCGAATTTTGGGAGTGTGTGGCGGCGCTCAGCGGGGACAGCTGAGCCACACACTCCCACACACTTACAGAATTCGGCGCCGAGTTCGGCGCTCCAAGCGCGGCGTTCCGCGCTAAAAGCGGCGACCCCGATGCCGCCGACCACTATGGCCGAAAATAGAACCAGGCGCTCGGCAGGGAAAGCGCAGTTTTCCCCGCTGAGCGCCGACCAATCGGATGCTCAGCACCATCTTCTGAAGTTGCCGCCAGACCAATCATAGCACAGCGGGGCGGAGCTACATACTTCCACGCTACGACCGACCTGAGCCTTGCGCTCTGGCCGAAAACAGAACCAGACGCTGGGCATCCAAGTCGCCGGTCTCCCCGCTGAGCGCCGACCAATCGGATTCACGGCGCCATGTTTTTGAAGTTTCCGCTGCCCAATCACACAGCGGCTGGCGTCTGCCGCTATTTTATGAATGAACATTACGCGTCCGCCATCTTAAAGCGCGAAATTTGAATTTTTTCAGTATTTAAAACCTAAAAAGCTGTTTTCACAGTACAATTCACATCAGAGTATAATTCCTAATGCCTATGCTTATATTAACCCTTTCTTTATACAAATTTCATATGAGCTACATTTCACCCATATTTACCTGTTTTTTAATACCTTTTTAACCCCTTCTATTCTATTTGTCTCCACTTGCTATCTCACTATGTGCTGTACTAAGGCCTTTCTACCTTAACCTCTTCTATGCCATTTCCATTTTAATTTTGTGTCAGCTGTTTTATAGGTTCAACTGCTACATTAACCCCTTCCATTTGTTTGCTATTCACTAACTGTGTCACTATGTGCTGTACTCATGACATTTGAAAATTAACCTCTTCTATACCATTTGTTATTTATTTTCTCATCCACACTGTTTTATAGGATGTAAGTAGTACATTAACCCCTTTATTGTCTTGGCTATTCACTGCCTATGTCACTATGTGTCTACTACTGGCATTTGAATACTAACTTTTTATACTATTTGTAATTTTATTGATCGTGCAGTATTTTGTACGCGTGCCAGTGGTACATTAACCCCTTACAGACTGTTCTATATTTTATTTCTACTTGGAGTGTGTCGTTAACTGTTAGGAGTAATTAACCCATTATATGCCATTTTGATTATTTTGATTATTTTCATACTAATGAGTCTGTAGGACTACTACCTGTCTTATATTTAACAGTTTGGATGTAATGCTACCTTACCACTGCCTTATTGTCGTGCCAGTGGGACATTAACTACTTTTACATACCAAAATATTGGTTGCATGGCAGTTGATATGACCAACAGTGATAGGTTTAGCTTTCTCACTTGGTGCCCCCCCCCATCTCTCACACTACCCATCCGTCCAGCGTCTTTGCCTTAGGCCATAGACAGCTATCTTACATACCAATATCGCTATTAAACTGAATGCGTGTAATGTTTGCCTGAGCATAATTAAATGGCTAAGCCTTTCCCCATGGCCCCTTCACGCGCGTTGTACATGCAGTTATATTCTAAAGTGGTAATTGAATATTATGCAGTTCCGCCGCCACCAGGGGTGCAAGTGGTAGTCCGCTACATCGCCCGATTAATGTTCATTTTTACATTGACCTGCCTGTTTCACCATGTACTGCGGAGTTGCCTTATTTCTTTTTTCACCCTGTTTGGTCACATTGCGCCATTTGATGCTTCGCCGTTAATGCCGCTATTTCCCCAACTGCAGAGAGAAAAATAAATACCACTACTTCCGCAATAATCACAAAACCCTAAGTTCAAGGTAAAAATGATACTTGCCGTCATATCTGGTACTTTATACTAACCGCTTTTTTAAAATGTTGGAGCTCTGCATTTACAACGCGCGTCTGAAAGGGCCCTTACATCCATTTGTTTTGCCTTCAAGTCTCTTTTTAATGACTTTAAACACACTGATTTGCATTCACAACCCATACAGTTAACATCATTAAATATTTATTTCGTACTCTAAAGAAGTCCATGATTTGCTTTTCACAGGTTATTGAAATACACACTTTACTTTTATTGTTTTTGCCTATTTAGAAATAGTTATTATTGATTGTTTCCTTAACTAACACACTCTAGCTCATTTTGGATTGGATTCACTGCGTATTCTTACGAAGATGAGCTCTCCAACAAAAATCTCGCTCCTTGCCAAGGAGGCTGCATCTACGCCTAAGAAGAAGCGTGCAAGGAGACTTCGGAAGAGAGACGTCTTCGGTTAGATCGTGAGAAGGCTGCTAAGGCAACATGCACTGCTGAGGAGACTTCGGAAGAGACACGTCTTCGCTTAGATAGTGATAAGGCTGCTAAGGTGAAACGCACTTCTGAGGAGACTTCGGAAAAAGACGTCTTCGCTTAGATCGTGATAAGGCTGCTCAGGAAACGCATTCGAGGAGCATTCGGAAAAGAGACGTCTTCGTTAGATCTTCTAAGGCTGCTAAGGCGAAACGCATTGCTGAGGAGACTTCGAAGAGAGACGTCTTCGGGTTAGATAGTGTAAGGCTGCTAAGCGAAACGCACTGTCTGAGGAGACTTCGAAAGAGAGACGTCTTCGCTTAGATCGTGTTAAGGCTGCTCAGGCGAAACGCATTGCAGGGGAGACTTTGGAACAGAGACGTCTTGGTTAGATCGTGCTAAGGCTGCTAAAGTGATACGCATTGCCAAACTCTCTTCTCCACGGAAACATTTTCGGTTGGATGCTGCGAAAGGCTGCTTCGAAGAAACTTATTTCTGAACTGTCTTCCGAAGAAAGAAGCCAACGAATGGCAAAAAGAGCCATGGCTGAGTGTCGCAGACGCAAACCTACAAAAACTTACAAAGCCAACTGAGCAGAACCGTCTGACAAAGATACTACTCCTGCCTCTTCGTCTACTGACATTCTACAAATGAACAGCCTTTAACACCTCCTATGACCTCCATGGGAAAAAAAAAGGCAAAGATGACAAGGAGGCTGTGCGTATGCGCAAGAAGCGTGCGGAGAGAGTTCTGAAGAAAGACGACTTCGCTTGGACAAGGAAAAGGCTGCTTTGAAGACACGGCTTTCAAAAAGTCTTTGGAAGGAAGGACGGAACGATTAGGCAAAAAATCAATGGCTGCGCGTAAAGACGCAAACAACAAAAGTTAATGCCTACAGGAGATCTGTATGCTGACTCTTTCATATACTGCTGACACCTCTTTGTCTGACCCTCATACTGCTGCCATCTCTTCATCTGACCATCATACTGCTGCCACCTCTTCGTCTGAATCTCATACTGCTGCCACCTCTTCTTCTACTGTGTTAACTACAACTGAACAGCCTTTACCACATCGCAAGGCCACATGTAAACGAAACACTCTGCTGAGGAGACCCATACAGCAAACAGTGTAACATTATGAAAAAGGACAAGACAGATGCGTCAAGATACGCTGTCTCCTACGTCTAAACAACTCCGCTTGACCCATTTGGCTGCATCACGTCGTGACGTACGCAAAAGTTCTTCCACTTCAACATTGCAAGAGCCAGAACGGAATATATATTCAATTTCTTCATTTTATTCATTTATTGAATGTTTTGATTCTACGTCCCTTCCACGTCTCATCTATGTAGGATTACACAATAAACATCTACATTTGTTATCTACACCTCTCCTACATCCAATGGGATTAACTGATGAGGATCATGCTATTGTAGAACATACCTGTGGTCCCATGAAGTTAATATGTGAACATTGTGAGGCTCTGCATTTTACTGATGAACGCCCATCAGATCAACAGTTTACTCTTTGTTGCCACAAGGGAAAAGTAAAGGTACCATTACCTCAATACCCGGAGGTCTTCCAACGCCTGCTGAAAGGACAGAGTGAGTACAGTCGAAATTTGATGGAGAATATCAGGAGCATTAATAGTTCTTTTGCTTTTGCCTCCATGGGTGCCCATGTTTCTCCACCACCTGGACACGGCCCTTACTGTTTCCGAATTCATGGGCAAATTTATCATCGCACGGAACACTCCATCCTGCTCAAGATCAACCTCCAGCATATGCACAACTGTACATTTTAGATACTGCAAGCGCTACAGAACAACGGCTACACTCTCCAGAAAATGTTAAATGTCATCCTACTTTAATGAGTATCATTGCTCTTCAATTGGATAATATTAATCCCTTTGTTTCGGCCTACAAAATGCTACGTGACGTTGAATTAGAAGAACAACAGAAGGCAGTAGAACATGGCACCGTCATGCCAAATATTATCATGGCCATTAAACAAGACAGACAGCAAGACCCTAGACGCTATAACAATCTTACTGTCAATGAAGTTGCTGTGGTCTTTGAACATGCTGATGGAGAGCCACCATTCAATAGAGACATTTTAATTCATTTGAAACCTGATCCAAATAACCCCTTGGCCCCAAAAACACAGCAAGTCAGTATTCTACACAGCAATTTAGATGCATTACTGTATCCCTTATTTTTCCCTCATGGAGAACAAGGCTGGCATGAGGGACTCAAGCATCAAGGCCAAATTCAACGCAGGGTTACACAGCTCCAGTATTACTGCTATTTGTTGTCTGTACGGAATCGGTTCAATCCTATCCTGAATGGTGGCAAACTAACGCAGCAGTACTTAGTGGATGCGTATGTGAAAATCGAGGCTAATCGCTTAAATTTTATCCGTCAACACCAAAAGGATTTAAAAGTGGAGGATTATTGCGTACTCCAGGAACATCTCCTGAAACAATCTATTGAGAAAGGTATTCCCATTGGCAAGACGGTCATTTTACCATCTTCCTTTGAAGGCAGTCCAAGAAACATGCAGCAACGCTATCAGGATGCCATGGCTATTGTGACTAAATTTGGACGACCGGATCTTTTCGTAACCATGACCTGTAATCCTAAATGGAGGGAGATTAAAATCAATTTAGAGCCATGGCAGCGTGTGGAACATAGACCTGATTTAGTCGCCCGTGTCTTCAGAATTAAACTGGAAGCGCTATTAAAAGACATTAACACTGGATTATTTGTCAAAGTTTGTGCAATGGTTCATGTTATTGAATTCCAAAAGCGTGGCCTACCACACGCTCACATTTTGATCATTCTGGATAGCAAATCCAAACTAAGAACTGAGGTTGAAGTGGATAATATGGTTTGGGCTGAAATCCCTGATCCAGAAGATTACCCTGTGCTCCATCAAATTGTGATGCAACACATGATTCATGGACCCTGTGGACAACACAACCCCAATTCTCCATGTATGGATCTTGGAAAGTGTAAGAAAGGTTTTCCTAAAGATTTCCAACCAAAAACAGTCTTAGCTGAGGATGCATACCCTACTTATCAAAGAAAGGAAGGATCATCCTTTGAACACAATTCAAAGATGATTGATAATGCTTGGGTTGTTCCCTATAATCCTTTCCTACTATTAAAATACAAGTGTCATATTAATGTTGAGGTATGTGCTTCCATTCAAAGTGTTAAATACCTATTCAAATATGTCTACAAAGGACATGATAAAGCCAATCTTGAAATTTGCCAAACTAATATCCACCATGATGAAACACATCAATTCATGGATTCAAGATACGTGAGTGCACCGGAGGCAGCTTGGCGAATCTTTGCTTACCCCATGCATAGACAATCGCACTCCATTATTCGTCTTGCCGTACATCTCCCACATTCTCAACCACTTTATTTTCATGAGGATGACTCTGTTGACAACATCAGTTACACAATGCACAGAAAATCCACTCTTATGGCCTACTTTGAGCTGAATGAGAATGACCCGCATGCTCATGATTACTTATACCGCCAAATTCCAGAGCACTATGTTTGGAAACAAGGTGCATGGGAAATTAGAAAGCGAGGAGGTTCTTCAGTGATTGGAAGAATGTATACTGTCAGTATGAAAGAACAAGAACGGTACTATTTAAGGTTGTTGTTACTGCATGTCAAAGGAGCTACAAGTTTTGACAACATTAAGACTGTTAATGAAGTCACATACCCAACTTTTAAAGAGGCGGCATTAGCCCTTTGATTGCTGTTCGATGACAGTGTTTGGAGAAATACTTTATTGGATGCCTGTGTTCTCAACATGCCTGCACAGCTTCGTGATATGTTTGCATATATATGTATTTTTGGTCCTCCATCTCATCCATTGGAGTTGTGGCAAGAATTTAAACAAGACTTTATGCAAGACTACTGCCATGCATATCACTCCAACACTGAGGAGTGTGAGAATTGTGAAGGATATGCTATGACTGATGTCCACAATGTTCTAAAATATCATGGCAAAACTTTTACTGATTTTAATCTACCACGACCAAAAAGAAAGCCACACATCGCTCCACAATACAACAAGGATGATGAGTTAAGAAGAGCTCACCAAATGAAAGCTACTTTAAATGACCAACAACTTTTGGCCTATAATGCTATCAATCAAGCTTTACATGATAGAAGTCTACAATCTAAGTGCTTTTTCATCGACGGTCCAGGTGGCAGTGGGAAAACATATCTGTATGATTTATTAATTCATGAACTAAGAGGAGAAGGCGAAATTGTCTCACCTGCAGCCAGTACAGGGATTGCAGCTAACTTACTGCAAGGAGGAAGAACCATCCATTCGCTTTACGGAATACCAATTCCAATAAATGAAACATCTGTTTCCAGAATTAAAAATGATACAGATGCTGCACAACATTTGAAAAGTACCAAACTTTTCATTATTGACGAGTCCACTCTGTTATCTAAATATGCATTGCATGTGATAGATCAACTTTTACGGGATGTCATGACAACAGATATCTCCAAGAAAAATACAACACCTTTTGGAGGGAAAGTCATTGTTTTGGGAGGAGACTTTCGACAGTGTCTGCCTATCATCCCTCATGGTACAAGAACTGACATTATAGAGAGTTGTATTAAATACTCACGACAATGGCAGCTTTTCACTCAATTGCCACTCTTCAACAACATGCGTTCCATTGATCCTGATTATAGCAGTTGGTTACTTCAACTGGGAAATGGTGAATTGTCCAATGATTTCAACCTTGGAGATGATATCATTGAAATCCCACAAGACATGATCTGCACTGGCTCACTCATACTTGCTATATTTGGTGAAAACATTCTCATTGATGTACATAACAATGAAAGCATTCAAATTGCTGCATCACATGTCATTCTTTGCCCTAAAAATGACCATGTGGATATGGTGAACTCTAAGGTCATGGATTGCATTGCTGGTGAATACACTGAATACATTAGTGATGATTCCATTGATCCTGATGAGACTGAAGATCCAGATCAATATCCAGTGGAATTTCTAAATTCACTCACACCAACGGGAATGCCTTCTCATCGCCTCAAATTAAAAATCGGTACCATTGTCATGCTTTTGAACAACTTTAACAGCAGAAAAGGTCTTTGCAATGGGACTCGCTTGATTGTCATCGCTTTGTTTGACAATCTGATTAAAGCAAAAGTCATTACTGGGTCTGCAGAAGGAAATGTGGTGTTTATTTGAAGGATTTATGTATCTCCATCAGAGACTGCCTTACCTTTCAAGTTAAGACGTCGACAATTTCCCGTGAAGCCTGCTTTTGCCATGACCATCAACAAATCCCAAGGCCAAACACTGGAGAAAGTAGGGATTTTTTTCCCAGAACCCGTTTTTGGACATGGACAGTTATATGTGGCTTTTTCACGAGTGAAAAGACAATGCAATGTTAAGGTGAAAGTACTGGATACACCCATTCAAGGAAAGTTGCTGCCTAATTCTGAAAAAGTCTTTACTAAAAATATTGTCTATAAGAATATTTTATTTTAAATTCTTTAGATATATATTACATTTACATACATGATGGATATAACAATGAAAGCATTCAAATTGCTGCATCACATGCCATTCTTTGCCCTAAAAATGTCCAAGTGGATATGGTGAACTCTAAGGTTATGGATTGCATTGCTGGTGAATACACTGAGTACATTAGTGATGATTCCATTGAGACTGAAGATTCAGACCAATATCCAGTGGAATTTTTAAATTCACTCACACCAATGGGAATGCCTTATCATCGCCTCAAATTACAAATCAGTACCATTGTCATGCTTTTGCGCACCTTTAACAGCATAAAAGGTCTTTGCAATGGGAATCGCTTCATTGTCATCACTTTGTTTGACAATCTGATTCAAGCAAAAGTCATTACTGGGTCTGCAGAAGGAAATGTGGTGTTTATTCCAAGAATTTATTTATCTCCATCAGAGACTGCCTTACCTTTCAAGTTAAGACGTCGACAATTTACCGTGAAGTCTACTTTTGCCATGACCATCAACAAATCCCAAGGCCAAACACTGGAGAAAGTAGGGATTTTTTTGTCACAACCCGTTTTTGGACATGGACAGTTATATGTGGCTTTTTCACGAGTGAAAAGACGATGCAATGTTAAGGTGAAAGTGCTGGATACACCCATTCAAGATAAATTGCTGCCCAATAGTGAAATACTCTTTACTCAAAATAATCTCTCTAATATTTTATTTTAAATTCTTTAGATACATATTAGATTTAGATACATAGTTACTTTCTAATTAAACAAAAATATTCAAATAAATTAGTTTAGCCATAGATGTGTAGTACTAAAAAAAAAAAAATTACTTTAGCCATAGATGTATAGGAATCGAAAAAAAAACATACCAAAAAAATTCGGTTAGTTATAGATAAAGACATTATAATTAGTTATTAGATATAAAATAGTCATTTAAGAAATATAGTTGTTAGTGTTCATTTTCACTAAAAATATAGTGTATAAAAATATTTTACTTAAAATTCTTTAGATACATGTTACATTTAGATACATAGTTATTTTCAAATTAGACACAAATATTACTATATAAATTAGTTTAGCCATAGATGTATACAAATAAAAAAAAAGACAAAAAAATTAGTTTAGCAATAGATGTATAGCAATATTAATAAATCAAAATACCAAAAAACTTAGTTTAGTTATAGATAAAGACATTATAATTAGTTATTAGATATAAAAGTCATTTAAGATATATAGTCGTTATTTTCACTTTTCACTAAAAATATAGTGTATAAAAATATTTTACTTTCAATTCTTTAGATACATATTACATTTACATACATAGTTACTTTCTAATTAAACACAAATATTAAAATAATTAATTTAGCTATAGATGTATAGGAATAGAAATATATAAAAATACCAAAAATATTAGTTTAGTTATAGATAAAGATATTATAATTAGTTTTTAGATATAAAATAGTTACTTAAAATATATAGTAATTACTTTTAAACTTAGAAAATTTCGTTTTACATTTCATTGTATATGTATGTAAACACACATTTTTTTTGTAGATTGTAGATGTGTATCATCTAAATGCTTGCATTTAGTGATAAGAATCTGAAGCTCCAGCAGTATAGCTGCTGCGAGATTTCATTTTCTTTTTACACAGGGTGAGGTTTTTGTGAACAGCTAAGGCTGCCTTCAGACTTGCAGATGCATCTGTAGCGTTTTGATGATGCATCTGCAAACATCTGCATGCAGACGGCAGCCCCTATCTTTAGATTGGGACGTACGGTGTCTACAGATGCTTGCAGACAGCCCTGCGCACCCATTTACTCCTATATGTGATCTCTGCACAGGCGCATGCCTGCATACAAATCACACACTCCCGCCCGCACCAGGGATGCAACATGTCGCATCCCTGGTGCGGAGGAGAGTCTGTGATCTGTACGCAGGCATCCGCCTGTGCACAGATCACATATAGGAGTGAATGGGTGCGCACGGCTGTCTGCAAGCATCTGCAGACACAGTGTGTCCCATTATAAAGATAGGGGCTGCCGTCTGCATGCAGATGCTTGCAGATGCATCTGCAAAACGCTGCAGATGCATCTGCAAGTCTGAAGGCAGCCTAAGAGACGGGTGGGACGGCTGTTCACACACATCTCTATCTTGAAGTGTGTTCTGTACATATAAATACATATATACACATAGGTACATATTTAGACACATAGGTACATATTTAGACACATAGGGAAAGAATAGACATTTTGATTTTAAATCTGAATTATTCTGCTATTTGTGGAATTTTTAGTGGGAAAAAATCAATTTTGCCACTTGCTGCCTAATGGTGACCTACAGCACTCTTACTGTAAGTTGCATGAAATGTTTATGGAATTTGTGGTTTACTTGCGGTAGTTGCGGCACATGTGCTTTCGACAGTTTCAACCGCCAAAATCAGTTAGCTCTCATTTTTAGTGGTTGCATTTAGTGAACCTGTTAAAGCTGTGCTTGCCGTATTTACTGTAAGCTAACTGCAAGTTCCATATTTATTACATGTTACTTGCTGAAAGTGAGCTGTAGGTAGTCCCTTTGGTGCCAAGTGCAGAAATTGTATTTGGTTATTCCATACCTTCTGCAAATAGCCAAAAAATATCTGCTTTAAAAGGAGTCTAACTATTAATTATTAGGGATAGAGTAGAGTAGGTCCCACCAGTTGTAAGGCTACCTTCCCGTGGTTGGTGGGGAAACATGTACTGGCTCAATCATAGATTATTAACATTCATATATAAATTGAATATACGTAATCTGTACAAAACATTGGTGCCAGTATCTGTACGAAAAGCCTTGCCTTAGAATCATGACATGTACTACACTGACATATACCATACAAACATTGGTAGTTGATAGATAGATATCATGTCTTATGTGCATTATTGTCAAATTTGAATGAATAATGTATATATGCATGCTACACTCCTGATTCTTTAGAATCGGCCCGCCATCTATCATAGAATAATTCGATTATTAGTTAAAACTCTAATTTAATAAACTATACACCGATTCTAGAATCCCGATGCAATCTCATCGGGCTCACAGCTAGTATATATATATTGTTATATATTCTTTATAAACATTGAAATGCTGTAAAATAGACATCATCCGGCAGCTGCTTTTCTGAAAACATTGGTCCTGCATTCTTAAAATATCGGGTTAGCGTCGTTGTTTTTTTGGCGGGAAAAAAAGCGGCCTAGGTGTATCCAGGGTACGTAATGACGTAATTACGACCTTTGTCGGCCTGCCCCCTTCACTACACTGTGTATTGAACATGGCTGCTCCGAGGCGTTCTTCTCCCTGGGGTGAGCCAGAAGTGTACCACCTTATTAGAGTCCTTGACCGATGGGATTATTGGGGGGAGCATTATGCCCATCCCACACAGCACAAGCGGGCGGTGTTGCATCAGGTATGTGTCTTTACATTCATCTGTGTTTTACTAAGCACACTTATGTTTCTGCATGTGACCAGTTCATGTGTGTTGCACCATTCAACATATTTACCGTCATTGTTTACAACAGGTGCAGGAGGTACTTCGTCGACGGCTGGGTGTGGAGCGCAGATTGAGACAGATTCGGCATAAGATTGCGGATCTCCAGTACAAGAGCCTGGAGCGGATAGTCCGCATCCGAGCCCGGATCCATTGGAGGCATGGTGAGTATTTCATGCACAAACATCAGCATGTTTTTTTTTTGTGTTGTTTTTAGCGACGATACTGTAATAAAACCATTTAACCCTTCATATGCCGCCGTATATGGCCAACATGTCTCTAGGGAGGGGGACACTCCCTGGAGACATGGTGCCCACATATTATATTAACATTAACCCTTTGTTCATTCAGAGAACTTAAGAGAACTTCATACTGGTTAAACATGAGATACAGGTTCAGTAGCCCACAGTCCGTGCTGCTGGCATAACACACTCAAAACCGAAAGTAGATCAACAACAATAGAGATTCCCTCCCCACAACACAGCAAACATATAACTTTACACACTATCACCATCTGCTGTCAGGCTAGTATAAAGTCCTCCCTTCACTTATAATAACTCCTGATCTGTTGCATATGTCAACAGAGGAGAGGTAGAGAGTGACAGACCCCACACTATACATGGAGGACAGGTAGAGAGTGACAGGCCCCACACTACACATGGAGGACAGGTAGAGAGTGACAGACCACACATTACACATGGAGGACAGGTAGATAATGACAGACCCCACACTACACATGGAGAACAGGTATAGAGTGACAGACCCCACACTACACATGGAGGACAGGTAGAGATTGACAGACCACACATTACACATGGAGGACAGGTAGAGAGTGACAGATCCCACACCACACATGGAGGACAGGTAGAGAGTGTCGGATATGCCTCATTTTACAATTTTGGAACCATCCCTGCCACCTGTAAAGTGAAGCCGTACAACCTTTTTAATCCTCTAAATCCCCCAAAAATCATATTTTCCTTCACTAACAGCTTGCAGAGATCCTTATAATGCTATAATGATTTTAAATACTATATTAGAGAACTTAATTATATAATGATTAAGCTTTACATAAAGCCTGAAATTGCTGGTGAAGGTCAATGTTACCAGCACATAGTTATCATTCAGATCAGGGTTTTCCTGAGCATTCAGAAGGCTAATTGATCTTGTAAATTTGTCACATTGCAGGTCTCATCCGATCCGAAGCTGTCCGTGTAAACCGGACAACCCCGGACCTGATTTTGGCCCCATAGTATACTATGGAGCCAGATAGAAGCCGGATGGCAGCTCTCTGCCACCTGATTTCCATCTGTCTGGGACAATCCGGGAGAATTCAGTATTCTCTCACGGACACAAAAACGTCCTCTAATTGCCTACTCCCGGATTGCCCCGGATTCGCCCGGATCCTCCCGGATCCAGGGCAATCCGGCGCTCCCTGACATGGGAGCCTATGGGGCCAGATTGCCCTGGTCGGGGAGGATCCGGGAACCGGACACCTGGGCTGCACGCCGCTGTTGTTTCAGGACCGCGGCTAGCTCCATGCGAGTCGCAGTCCTGTTTCATCAGCAGCTGCGTGCGGCAGAACACCGGATCGGAGGGCATATTAGCCCTCCGGTTCCGTGTGCTGATTCGATCCGGGGCTGTCAGGTTCATCCCTGACAGCCTCGGATCGGATCTGACCCGCAATTTCCCATACAAGTAATTAACTTTATTCATTAATTCAGTGTAGGGTCAGTGTAGGTGCGTCCTTACAGATTTAGCAGAACACCGCGGCCATGAAGGAATCAGTTTACACCAACGTTCCTATAATCCATCTGAAAGTCTCTGTGACACGTAACGGGCAATTAATAATTAGGAATTTGTCAAATACTTTAAAGTTCAGTATATTCCCTTTGGTTCACAAAACGGCTATCTAGTTACAACATGCAATCCCAGTCTTAAGAGAGCAATAGTGATGAGTGGGCACTACCATGCTTGGGGGCTCGGTGATCGAAATGAGTAGATAGACGTTCGGATGGGCGCAGTTCTAGCACCGATTATAGGGAACATCTTCAGGAAAAATGCTCAAGTTTCCCATTGACTTCCATTATACTCGGTATTAGAGTCGCGCCCATTGGAGCATCCGACCTGCTCATTGTGGGTACCGAGCACCCGAGCATGGTAGAGCTCGCTCATCACTGGAGAGCAATTCTGCTGTCACTGGACAATTGTTTACAGCTAATTGTTTTTTGTTGGAAAGGATATTACGTACACTGTGCTCCAAATTATTATGCAAATGTTCTTTTTCTCTGATTTTCCTAAATGGTTGGTGCAAATGATGATGAGTGTAATAAAAGTCATCACCCGTTAGAGTATACATCAAATTTTATTGAAATCTTTCTATGATAACAGTATAATTTTCAAAATTAAAAAACTCTAAATGCACTGTTCCAAATTATTACGCACAGTAAAGTTTGTAAACATTTGATACGGTATGTTTGAAAGAACTGAAAATGCTCATTTGTTGATTTTGCAGCATTAACAGGTCACATTCACTGAAATAAAAAGCTATTTAACTCCAAAACATCCTAACAGGCCAAGTTACATGTTAACATAGGAACCCCACTTTGATATCACCTTCACAATTCTAGCATCCATTGATATTGTGAGTTTCTGGAGAGTTTCTGCTTGTATTTCTTTGGATGATGTCAGAATAGCCTCCCAGAGCTGCTGTTTTGATGTGAACTGCCTTCCACCCTCATAGATCTTTTGCTTGATTATACTCCTAAGGTTCTCTATAGGGTTGTGGTCAGGGGTAGATGGTGGATGATGCTCTGTTATGGAGGATCTGTGGATGATGCTCTGTTAAGGGGGATCTGCGGTTGACGCCCTGTTATGGGGGATCTGTGGATGACACTCTGTTATGGCGATCTGTGGATGATACGCTGTTATGGAGGATCTGTGGATGATATGTGGCGCCCTTGCGATCAAGAGGCCACAAAGGGAACTGCAGCCAGGAAGGTAGGAACGACAGTTGCACACCAACACCCTCACAGCCCACACAACCCACATATCAGTAGAGGGCAGCACCCAACCCGGAGCCTGGTACTCTAGGCAGGCAAGAGGTGGTGGGTTTAGAGACAATGGGTGGGCCAGCAAGCAAGTCAGGTGACAGAGGATAGATATAGAGCAGGGGAGGAGAAAGGAGTCAGTAGGCCAAGGTAGCCTGAGCAGTACAGACTGAAGCACATGTCCTGGAAGAATGGGGTGGAAGGAGCGCAGAATCTGGAGCGCCAGTGTGAGCCACAGAGAGAAAGCACGTCCGGAGCCAGCACCCCAGGAGTGTGAGGGACGAGAGGACCAGTAGCACTGGGTCCTGGAAACACGACTGAGATGGCAGACTGCAGGCGGAGTAGCCCTTCTATTGAACCCAAAGACACGGTTAGAAGGAGCCTGGTAGAGCCTCACCCTGAGGACTATTGGAGGCTAGGCTAGCAGCAGAGTGTCGACTCTGAAGGGGACCGACGCTTCACCCGGCATCCCCAGACAACCGACGGGGAACTCTAGCTACAAGTTAGGGTCCCTACCCCAAAGCACAGGTCGCTGAGTGGCAACCCAGAGGGCCCACAGGGGTCCGAGCCACCGCCATACTGTCCGGAGTCACACACATACCCAGTGAGAAAGAGAGAGAACAACAGCTTGAGAGGACAGAGAGCGAGTGAGGGGTCATAGAAGGAACAACCTGGCTGCAGGGAATAAAGGAACCCGGAAGGGAGAGTTATGCCCGTGTAAAGACTGTAACCTGTGACTGTGAACTGTAACTGAGAGAACGTTGAGAAGTAAACACGGTGCAGCATCAGGAAAGTAAGTGCACTGCACCCAGCACAGGCCTGCACCATACCTTACACAATAGACTTTATCATCACTGCCCTGGGGAATACAGTTTTACCCGCGGAGAACTATTCCAACCTTGCTGCCATAACATCATCCCCGGAGGTGCTGCAGCAGCGGTGGTCCCCCTTATTGACCACAAGCCGTGGGTGGTGTCACGACTGACACTATCCCCTGTAAATACCCCCTTTATTATTGCAAGGCCCGGGACACGGTCCGGACCACGACCCCGTGACATCCCACTGCAGCAGACCCGGTCTGGTACCGAGTACCCTTGTCCCAATGGGCTCGACAGATACGCTGTTATGGAGGATCTGTGGATGATACACTGTTATGGGAATCTGCGGGTGACGCTCTGTTATGGAGGATCTGTGGATGATACGCTGTTATGGAGGATCTGTGGATGATACGCTGTTATGGAGGATCTGTGGATGATACGCTGTTATGGAGGATCTATGGATGATACGCTGTTATGGGGGATGTGCGGGTGACACTCGGTAATGGGGATCTGTGGAAGATACGCTGTTATGGGGGATCTGCGGGTGACACTCTGTTATGGGAATCTGCAGATGACGCTTTGTTATGGGGGATCTGTGGATGACACTCTGTTATGGGGGATCTGTGGATGATGCTCTGTTATGGGGATCTGCGGGTGACGCTCTGTTATGGAGGATCTGTGGATGATATGCTGTTATGGAGGATCTGTGGATGATACGCTGTTATGGAGGATCTATGGATGATACGCTGTTATGGGGGATCTGCGGGTGACGCTCTGTAATGGGGATCTGTGGAAGATACGCTGTTATGGGGGATCTGTGGATGACGCTCTGTTATGGGGGATCTGTGGATGGCACTGTTATGGGGGATCTGTGGGTGACACTCTGTTATGGAGGATCTGTGGATGATGCTCAGTTATGGGGGATCTGCGGGTGACACACTGTTATGGAGGATATGTGGATGACACTCTGTTATGGGGGATCTGTGGATGACACTCTGTTATGGGGGATCTGCGGGTGACACACTGTTATGGAGGATCTGTGGATGATACGCTGTTATGGGGGATCTGCGGATGACGCTTTGTTATGGGGGATCTGTGGATGACACTCTGTTATGGCGATCTGTGGATGACGCTCTGTTATGGGGGATCTGTGAATGTATGACGCTGTTATGGATGGATCTGTGGATGATCCTGTTATGGGATCTGTGATGAGCTCTGTTATGGCGATCTGCGGATGACGCTCTGTTATGGGGATCTGCGGTGACACTCTGTTATGGAGGATCTGTGAATGATACGCTGTTATGGAGGATCTGTGGATGATGCTCTGTTATGGCGATCTGCGGATGACGCTCTGTTATGGGGGATCTGTGGATGACGCTCTGTTATGGGGGAACTGTGGATGACGCTCTGTTATGGGGGATCTGTGGATGACGCTCTGTTATGGGGATCTGTGGATGACACTCTGTTATGGCGATCTGTGGATGATGCTCTGTTATGGAGGATCTGTGGATGACGCTCTGTTATGGAGTATCTGTGGATGATACGCTGTTATGGAGGATCTGTGGATGATACGCTGTTATGGAGGATCTGTGGATGACCCTCTTATGGGGGTCTGTGGATGACGCTCTTTTATGGGGGATCTGTGGATGCCACTCTGTTATGGGGGAACTGTGGATGATGCTCTGTTATGGAGGATCTGTGGATGATACGATGTTATGGAGGATCTGTGGATGATACGCTGTTATGGAGGATCTGTGGATGATACGCTGTTATGGAGGATCTATGGATGATGCTCTGTTATGGGGGATCTGCGGGTGACGCTCTGTAATGGGGAATCTGTGGATGGCACTGTTATGGGGGATCTGTGGATGATGCTCTGTTATGGGGGAATCTGTGGATCACGCTCTGTTATGGGGGATCTGCGAATGGTGTGGATGACGCTGTTATGAGTGATCTGCAGATGATGATTTGTTTTTGGGGATGATGCTCTGTTATGGGAGACCAAGGATGACGTGTTGTTATGGGGGTCTGTGGATGATGTGAAATTATGGGGGTCTGTGGATGATGCTCTGTTATGGGGGATCCAGTGATTATTCTTTGTCTTCTTTTATCTGAGATATCAGGATCTTCATGACTTTGAGCTTCAGTAGGCGACGAGAGTGATCGAGTGGTCGGGGATCAGAGTGCGTACATGGCTCTTGGGGTCTCTTGTGACGTCACTGATTACGGAGGGGACAACCTGAAAATATGTGACCTGTGATCGCACCAACTGCTGGAAAACCACAACTCCCATCATCCTAGCTCCCAGGTCTGCAGAGACTTGTGTCACATCAGTGGCGGTCAGTATCTTCCTCCTGCTTTATAACCTTTCTGCCTAGGTTGATTGGATGCTTGCATCCCTCTTTAAGCCGCACAGTGCAGAGGTCCACCATCCTCTGAGCGTTATTGACGCTTCTGTCCCACGGGTTTTTGTACTGCGGGTTTCACCGTGAGTCATGAGATCCTGCAGCTGCTTTTCACACAGAAGCTCCACGACCTGGAGAACCAGGTAACAAGACAGCGGCTAGGCGCCTGGGTTTTAAATTTTTTCCTTTTTTACTTGTTTATTTATTTTTATGACCGAGCAATAAAAGTAGCTCTTGTAAGTTGGAAAGGAACAAAAAGGAAAAAAGTTAAATGGATTCCTTATACTAAACATGCATTCTCAATTTTCACCACCAGATAGCGACATTAGTCTCATTTACTCTGACTCTAGCATTGACCGTCCCTACAGCCTCCGATGGGTCATAATAATATAATAATAAAATATTTATTCATTTATATAGTGCTATTAATTCCATAGCACTTTACATACATCAGTAATGCTGTCTCTCTTGGAGCTCACAATCTAAACATCCTATCAGTATGTCTTTACAATGTGGGAGGAAACCAGAGTGCCTGGAGGAAACCCATACAAACATGGGGAGAACATACAAACTCCTTGCAGATGTTGTCCTTAGTGTCCTTGGTGGGAATTGAACCCAGGACTTGGGACCTCAGTGCTGCAAAGGCTGCAGTGCTAACCACTTAAGCCACTATGCCGCCCTTTGTTCCTGGCTTTCCCAGAGTCCTGCACGTCACATCACCCAGCTGTTCCCTGCTATCTCCGACCTGTAACCCTAAATACCCGGGAAGATTTACCATCTGGTGAAGCTATAACATCCTTTACTGGAGATATTAGGAGCTCCTCAGATTTCCCAGACTCCTGAATGGCAGATACTCCTGGCGCCCAGCAGTGATGTATAGAGAAGGTGTTACTGCATGTATGGACCTTTACCGGGGGGCCGTTATCAGTAATGGCCCAGATCAATGAATTACCAGTCAGGATTCTGGATAAGCCGCCCCCACCTGTCACATTCAGAGTTCCCAGCTCTGCCCCGCTAAACTTTGTGCGCCTTCACATAGATGTTTATTAGTATCCGACGGAGATACGTAGCTGTTTTAAAAAAAACAATGCAAACTTTCGTTTGCATCCAATTGCATCCGGCTGCTACTAGATCTGGCTGAAACCGTTTTTTTATCGAGTCCAAAAAATGCAACATGATGTAGTGTTTTTTGGGCTTGGTAAAAAAATGCTTTTATCTATTATATAATTGCCGTAGCGACTTCCGTCGCGTCCGGCGCTACTTCCGTGGCTTTGTTCGCGTGGCTTGGCACTTTCTCCTGGTCTTTCTCCGTGGCCGCCTAGCGGCCACGCGACTTGCGAAGCAATGCCTGTGAAGCGGGCATTGCGAGTCGTTGCCCCGCGAACAAAGCCACGAATATGCCCCCCTGAGCATGGGGCTGTAGTCTACACCGCTATGGTATACTACAGCCCCATGCCCAGCCGCCTCTCTGCCCCGCTCCCCTCGCCTCGCCGCCGGCCGTCATGGGGCTGTAGTCTACACCGCTATGGTACACTACAGCCCCATGCCCATCCGCCTGTCCGCCCCACTACCACCACCCCACCACCTACTACCCCTGCCGCCGTCGCCACCTACTACCCCTGCCGCCATCACCACCCCCTAAGCCCCCGTTAAGCCCCCGCCGCCGCCTCCTAAGCCCCCGCCGCTACCCCCTAAGCCCTGCCGCCTCCTAAGCCCCCGCCGCTGTCCCCTAAGCCCCGCCGCTGTCGCTACCCCCTAAGCCCCGCCGCTTCCCTACCCCCTAAGCCCCGCCGCCTCCTAAGCCCCCGCCGCTGTCCCCTAAGCCCCGCCGCTGTCGCTACCCCCTAAGCCCCGCCGCCTCCTAAGCCCCCGCCGCTGTCCCCTAAGCCCGCCGCCTCCTAAGCACCCGCCGCTAAGCCCCCGCCGCTGTCGCTACCCCCTAAGCCCCGCTGTCGCTACTCCCTAAGCCCCCGCTGTCGCTACCCCCTAAGCCCTGCTGTTGCTACCCTTTAAGCCCCCGCTGTCACTACCCCCTAAGCCCCCGCTGTCGCTACCCCCTAAGCCCCGCTGTCGCTACCCCCTAAGCCCTCGCCGCTAAGCCCCCGCTGCTGTCCGCCTCCTAAGCCCCCCGCCACTGTCCCCTAAGCCCCGCCGCCTCCTAAGCCCCGCCGCTGTCCGCCTCCTAAGCCCCCGCCACCCGCTAACCCACCGCCGCCGTCGATCACTTACATGCCTTCTTCTTCATCTCATCATCCGTCCGATCCAGAAGTCCTCCGTCCGGCCAGGCGTCCTCTTCGTCCGGTCCCGGGGGTCTTCTGTCTTCTTTCCGCCATCTCCTGCTCCGACGTCCTCTTCACTTGCCATAGCGATCGAATGGACGAAAAATTGCCCATTCTATGTCTATGGGAAGTGAAGCGGTATTCTGATTGGTCGCCGTCAGCACACAGCGACCAATCAGAATACCGCCTCACTTTTAGCGGTACATTTAAAAGTCAACAATCGCCCATTCTATGTCTATGGGAAGTGAGGCGGTATTCTGATTGGTCGCCGTCAGCACACAGTGACCAATCAGAAAACCGCCTCACTTCTCATAGACATAGAATGGACGACAAATCGTCCATTCTATGTCTAGGAGAAGTGAGGCGCGATTCTGATTGGTCGCTGTCTGCTGCCGCCGACCAATCAGAATACCGCCTCACTTTTAGCGGAAAATTTGAAAGTCAAAAATCGCCCATTCTCTGTCTATGGGAAGTGAGGCGGTATTCTGATTGGTCGCCGTCAGCACACAGCGACCAATCACAATACCGCCTCACTTCTCATAGACATAGAATGGACGACAAATCGTCCATTCTATGTCTAGGAGAAGTGAGGCGCGATTCTGATTGGTCGCTGACTGCTGCCGCCGACCAATCAGAATACCGCCTCACTTTTAGCGGAAAATTTGAAAGTCAAAAATCGCCCATTCTATGTCTATGGGAAGTGAGGCGATATTCTGATTAGTCGCCGATACCACACAGCGACCAATCAGAAGAGCGCCTCACTTCCCATACACATAGAATGGACGAAAAATCTGCCATTGTATGTCTATGGGAAGTGAGGCGGTTTTCTGATTGGTCGCTATGTGCTGACGGCGACCAATCAGAAGAGCGCCTCACTTCCCATGGACATACATTAACGGTGTCTCGCGAAATTTATGGCCGGGCCCCTGGTTCTATTTTCGGCCACGGGGCCCGGCTGTGGTCGGTCGTTGGACCGATAGATAGATAGATAGATAGATAGATAGATAGATAGATAGATAAATACATATATAGATAGATAAAAATATAGATAGAAAAATAGATAAAAATATAGATAGATAAATAGAGAAATAGATATAGAGAAAAATAAATAAAGATATAGAAATATAGATAGATATAGATAGATAGAGATAGATAGGTGAGTAGTTGCAGGCGCGTTAAGTCCGGCACGTCGGTCCCTTTCGATTTTCCTCGACCGGCAACAGCCGAGCCCCGTGGCCGAAAATAGAACCAGGGGCCCGGCCATAAATTTCGCGAGACACCGTTAATGTATGTCTATGGGAAGTGAGGCGCTCTTCTGATTGGTCGCCGTCAGCACATAGCGACCAATCAGAAAACCGCCTCACTTCCCATAGACATACAATGGAAGATTTTTCGTCCATTCTATGTCTATGGGAAGTGAGGCGCGATTCTGATTGGTCGCTGTCTGCTGCCGCCGACCAATCTGAATCGCGCCTCACTTTTAGCGGAAAAATTTAAAGTAAAAAAACCCACATTCTATGTGTATGGGAACTGAGGCGCGATTCTGTTTGGTCGCTGTGTGCTGACGGCGACCAATCAGAATACCGCCTTACTTCCCATAGACATACATTAGCGGTGTCTCACGAAATTTATGGCCGGGCCCCTGGTACTATTTTCGGCCACGGGGCTCGGCTGTTGCCGGTCGAGGAAAATCGAAAGGGACCGACGTGCCGGACTTAACGCGCCTGCATCTACTCACCTATCTATCTCTATCTATCTATATCTATCTATATTTCTATATCTTTATTTATTTATCTCTATATCTATTTCTCTATTTATCTATCTATATTTTTATCTATTTTTCTATCTATATTTTTATCTATCTATCTATGTATTTATCTATCTATCTATCTATGTATTTATCTATCTATCTATCTATCTATCTATCTATCTATCTATCTATCTATCGGTCCAACGACCGACCACAGCCGGGCCCCGTGGATCACGCTCTGTTATGGGGGATCTGCGAATGGTGTGGATGACGCTGTTATGAGTGATCTGCAGATGATGATTTGTTTTTGGGGATGATGCTCTGTTATGGGAGACCAAGGATGACGTGTTGTTATGGGGGTCTGTGGATGATGTGAAATTATGGGGGTCTGTGGATGATGCTCTGTTATGGGGGATCCAGTGATTATTCTTTGTCTTCTTTTATCTGAGATATCAGGATCTTCATGACTTTGAGCTTCAGTAGGCGACGAGAGTGATCGAGTGGTCGGGGATCAGAGTGCGTACATGGCTCTTGGGGTCTCTTGTGACGTCACTGATTACGGAGGGGACAACCTGAAAATATGTGACCTGTGATCGCACCAACTGCTGGAAAACCACAACTCCCATCATCCTAGCTCCCAGGTCTGCAGAGACTTGTGTCACATCAGTGGCGGTCAGTATCTTCCTCCTGCTTTATAACCTTTCTGCCTAGGTTGATTGGATGCTTGCATCCCTCTTTAAGCCGCACAGTGCAGAGGTCCACCATCCTCTGAGCGTTATTGACGCTTCTGTCCCACGGGTTTTTGTACTGCGGGTTTCACCGTGAGTCATGAGATCCTGCAGCTGCTTTTCACACAGAAGCTCCACGACCTGGAGAACCAGGTAACAAGACAGCGGCTAGGCGCCTGGGTTTTAAATTTTTTCCTTTTTTACTTGTTTATTTATTTTTATGACCGAGCAATAAAAGTAGCTCTTGTAAGTTGGAAAGGAACAAAAAGGAAAAAAGTTAAATGGATTCCTTATACTAAACATGCATTCTCAATTTTCACCACCAGATAGCGACATTAGTCTCATTTACTCTGACTCTAGCATTGACCGTCCCTACAGCCTCCGATGGGTCATAATAATATAATAATAAAATATTTATTCATTTATATAGTGCTATTAATTCCATAGCACTTTACATACATCAGTAATGCTGTCTCTCTTGGAGCTCACAATCTAAACATCCTATCAGTATGTCTTTACAATGTGGGAGGAAACCAGAGTGCCTGGAGGAAACCCATACAAACATGGGGAGAACATACAAACTCCTTGCAGATGTTGTCCTTAGTGTCCTTGGTGGGAATTGAACCCAGGACTTGGGACCTCAGTGCTGCAAAGGCTGCAGTGCTAACCACTTAAGCCACTATGCCGCCCTTTGTTCCTGGCTTTCCCAGAGTCCTGCACGTCACATCACCCAGCTGTTCCCTGCTATCTCCGACCTGTAACCCTAAATACCCGGGAAGATTTACCATCTGGTGAAGCTATAACATCCTTTACTGGAGATATTAGGAGCTCCTCAGATTTCCCAGACTCCTGAATGGCAGATACTCCTGGCGCCCAGCAGTGATGTATAGAGAAGGTGTTACTGCATGTATGGACCTTTACCGGGGGGCCGTTATCAGTAATGGCCCAGATCAATGAATTACCAGTCAGGATTCTGGATAAGCCGCCCCCACCTGTCACATTCAGAGTTCCCAGCTCTGCCCCGCTAAACTTTGTGCGCCTTCACATAGATGTTTATTAGTATCCGACGGAGATACGTAGCTGTTTTAAAAAAAACAATGCAAACTTTCGTTTGCATCCAATTGCATCCGGCTGCTACTAGATCTGGCTGAAACCGTTTTTTTATCGAGTCCAAAAAATGCAACATGATGTAGTGTTTTTTGGGCTTGGTAAAAAAATGCTTTTATCTATTATATAATTGCCGTAGCGACTTCCGTCGCGTCCGGCGCTACTTCCGTGGCTTTGTTCGCGTGGCTTGGCACTTTCTCCTGGTCTTTCTCCGTGGCCGCCTAGCGGCCACGCGACTTGCGAAGCAATGCCTGTGAAGCGGGCATTGCGAGTCGTTGCCCCGCGAACAAAGCCACGAATATGCCCCCCTGAGCATGGGGCTGTAGTCTACACCGCTATGGTATACTACAGCCCCATGCCCAGCCGCCTCTCTGCCCCGCTCCCCTCGCCTCGCCGCCGGCCGTCATGGGGCTGTAGTCTACACCGCTATGGTACACTACAGCCCCATGCCCATCCGCCTGTCCGCCCCACTACCACCACCCCACCACCTACTACCCCTGCCGCCGTCGCCACCTACTACCCCTGCCGCCATCACCACCCCCTAAGCCCCCGTTAAGCCCCCGCCGCCGCCTCCTAAGCCCCCGCCGCTACCCCCTAAGCCCTGCCGCCTCCTAAGCCCCCGCCGCTGTCCCCTAAGCCCCGCCGCTGTCGCTACCCCCTAAGCCCCGCCGCTTCCCTACCCCCTAAGCCCCGCCGCCTCCTAAGCCCCCGCCGCTGTCCCCTAAGCCCCGCCGCTGTCGCTACCCCCTAAGCCCCGCCGCCTCCTAAGCCCCCGCCGCTGTCCCCTAAGCCCGCCGCCTCCTAAGCACCCGCCGCTAAGCCCCGCCGCTGTCGCTACCCCCTAAGCCCCGCTGTCGCTACTCCCTAAGCCCCCGCTGTCGCTACCCCCTAAGCCCTGCTGTTGCTACCCTTTAAGCCCCCGCTGTCACTACCCCCTAAGCCCCCGCTGTCGCTACCCCTAAGCCCCGCTGTCGCTACCCCCTAAGCCCTCGCCGCTAAGCCCCCGCTGCTGTCCGCCTCCTAAGCCCCCCGCCACTGTCCCCTAAGCCCCGCCGCCTCCTAAGCCCCGCCGCTGTCCGCCTCCTAAGCCCCCGCCACCCGCTAACCCACCGCCGCCGTCGATCACTTACATGCCTTCTTCTTCATCTCATCATCCGTCCGATCCAGAAGTCCTCCGTCCGGCCAGGCGTCCTCTTCGTCCGGTCCCGGGGGTCTTCTGTCTTCTTTCCGCCATCTCCTGCTCCGACGTCCTCTTCACTTGCCATAGCGATCGAATGGACGAAAAATTGCCCATTCTATGTCTATGGGAAGTGAAGCGGTATTCTGATTGGTCGCCGTCAGCACACAGCGACCAATCAGAATACCGCCTCACTTTTAGCGGTACATTTAAAAGTCAACAATCGCCCATTCTATGTCTATGGGAAGTGAGGCGGTATTCTGATTGGTCGCCGTCAGCACACAGTGACCAATCAGAAAACCGCCTCACTTCTCATAGACATAGAATGGACGACAAATCGTCCATTCTATGTCTAGGAGAAGTGAGGCGCGATTCTGATTGGTCGCTGTCTGCTGCCGCCGACCAATCAGAATACCGCCTCACTTTTAGCGGAAAATTTGAAAGTCAAAAATCGCCCATTCTCTGTCTATGGGAAGTGAGGCGGTATTCTGATTGGTCGCCGTCAGCACACAGCGACCAATCACAATACCGCCTCACTTCTCATAGACATAGAATGGACGACAAATCGTCCATTCTATGTCTAGGAGAAGTGAGGCGCGATTCTGATTGGTCGCTGACTGCTGCCGCCGACCAATCAGAATACCGCCTCACTTTTAGCGGAAAATTTGAAAGTCAAAAATCGCCCATTCTATGTCTATGGGAAGTGAGGCGATATTCTGATTAGTCGCCGATACCACACAGCGACCAATCAGAAGAGCGCCTCACTTCCCATACACATAGAATGGACGAAAAATCTGCCATTGTATGTCTATGGGAAGTGAGGCGGTTTTCTGATTGGTCGCTATGTGCTGACGGCGACCAATCAGAAGAGCGCCTCACTTCCC
The DNA here is from genome assembly GCA_033576535.1 of Allobates femoralis. Classification (NCBI taxonomy): domain Eukaryota; kingdom Metazoa; phylum Chordata; class Amphibia; order Anura; family Aromobatidae; genus Allobates; species Allobates femoralis. The sequence continues at coordinate 55,374,780 of JARQOC010000006.1, forward strand.
ATGGACATACATTAACGGTGTCTCGCGAAATTTATGGCCGGGCCCCTGGTTCTATTTTCGGCCACGGGGCCCGGCTGTGGTCGGTCGTTGGACCGATAGATAGATAGATAGATAGATAGATAGATAGATAGATAGATAGATAGATAGATAGATAAATACATATATAGATAGATAAAAATATAGATAGAAAAATAGATAAAAATATAGATAGATAAATAGAGAAATAGATATAGAGAAAAATAAATAAAGATATAGAAATATAGATAGATATAGATAGATAGAGATAGATAGGTGAGTAGTTGCAGGCGCGTTAAGTCCGGCACGTCGGTCCCTTTCGATTTTCCTCGACCGGCAACAGCCGAGCCCCGTGGCCGAAAATAGAACCAGGGGCCCGGCCATAAATTTCGCGAGACACCGTTAATGTATGTCTATGGGAAGTGAGGCGCTCTTCTGATTGGTCGCCGTCAGCACATAGCGACCAATCAGAAAACCGCCTCACTTCCCATAGACATACAATGGAAGATTTTTCGTCCATTCTATGTCTATGGGAAGTGAGGCGCGATTCTGATTGGTCGCTGTCTGCTGCCGCCGACCAATCTGAATCGCGCCTCACTTTTAGCGGAAAAATTTAAAGTAAAAAAACCCACATTCTATGTGTATGGGAACTGAGGCGCGATTCTGTTTGGTCGCTGTGTGCTGACGGCGACCAATCAGAATACCGCCTTACTTCCCATAGACATACATTAGCGGTGTCTCACGAAATTTATGGCCGGGCCCCTGGTACTATTTTCGGCCACGGGGCTCGGCTGTTGCCGGTCGAGGAAAATCGAAAGGGACCGACGTGCCGGACTTAACGCGCCTGCATCTACTCACCTATCTATCTCTATCTATCTATATCTATCTATATTTCTATATCTTTATTTATTTATCTCTATATCTATTTCTCTATTTATCTATCTATATTTTTATCTATTTTTCTATCTATATTTTTATCTATCTATCTATGTATTTATCTATCTATCTATCTATGTATTTATCTATCTATCTATCTATCTATCTATCTATCTATCTATCTATCTATCTATCTATCTATCTATCGGTCCAACGACCGACCACAGCCGGGCCCCGTGGCCGAAAATAGAACCAGGGGCCTGGCCATAAATTTTGCGAGACACCGCTAATGTATGTCTATGGGAAGTGAGCCGGTATTCTGATTGGTCGCCGTCTGAACACAGCGACCAATCAGAAAACCGCCTCACTTCCCATACACATACAATGGAAGATTTTTCGTCCATTCTATGTCTATGGGAAGTGAGGCGCGATTCTGATTGGTCGCCGGCAGCACACAGCCACCAATCAGACTCGCGCCTCACTTCCCATAGACATACATAGCGGTGTGTCGGCGATTTTATGGCCGGGCCCCTGGTTCTATTTTCGGCCACGTGGCTCGGCTCTGGTCGGTCGTTCCACGGGGCCGGAGACTCGCAATGAGCGCGCCGAGTTCGGCGCTCCAAGCGCGGCGTTCCGAGGTAAAAGTGGCGACCCCGATGCCGCCGACCACTATGGCCGAAAATAGAACCAGGCGGTCGGCAGGGAAAGCGCGGTTTTCACCTCTGAGCACCGACCAATCGGATGCTCAGCGCCATGTTCAGAATTTGCCGCCAGACCAATCATAGCACAGTGGGGCGGAGCTACATACTTCCACGCTACGACCGACCTGACCCTTGCGCTCTGGCCGAAAACAGAACCAGGAGTTGGGCATCCAAGTCGCCGGTCTCCCCGCATAGCACCGACCAATCGGATTCACGGCGCCATGTTTTTGAAGTTTCCGCTGCCCAATCACACAGCGGCTGGCGTCTGCCGCTATTTTATGAATGAACATTACGCGTCCGCCATTTTAAAGCGCGAAATTTGAATTTTTTCAGTCTTTAAAACCTAAAAAGCTGTTTTCACAGTACAATCTCACATCAGAGTATAGATTCCTAATGCCTATGCTTATATTAACCCCTTCTTTGTACAAATTTCATATGAGCTACATTTCACCATATTGACCTGTTTAATACCTTTTTAACCCCTTCTATTCTATTTGTGCTTCACTTGCTATCTCACTATGTGCTGTACTAAGGCCATTTCTACATTAACCTCTTCTATGCCATTTGCATTTTAATTTTGTGTCACACTGTTTTATAGGGTTTTAACTGCTGCATTAACCCCTTCCATGCTCTTTGCTATTCACTAACTCTGTCACTATGTGCTGTACTCATGACATTTGAAATGTAACCTCTTCTATACCATTTATTATTTAATTTCTCATCCATACTGTTTTATAGGAGTGTAAGTAGTACATTAACCCCTTTTACTGTCTTGGCTATTCACTGCCTATGTTACTATGTGGTCTACTACTGGCATTTGAATACTAACTTTTTTAATACTATTTGTAATTTTATTGATCGTGCCGTATTTTGTACGCGTGCCAGTGGTACTTTAACCCCTTACAGACTGTTCTATATTTTATTTCTACTTGGAGTGTGTCGTTACACTGTTAGGAGTACATTAACCCATTATATGCCATTTTGATTATATTTCATACTAATGAGTCTGTAGGACTACTACCTGTCTTATATTTAACAGTTTGGATGTAATGCTACCTTACCACTGCCTTATTGTCGTGCCAGTGGGACATTAACTACTTTTACATACCAAATATATTGGTTGCATGGCATTTTGCACTATATGACCCACTGGGGCCCCTTTCATACGCTCGTTGTACATGCAGATTTACATAATTCTATAACATGCGGTAATATTCTGAATATTAATGCAAGTTCCCCATCCCCGCCACCAGGGGTGCAGTTGCGTAAGGTTCCGCTACATCGCCCTATTAATGTTCATTTTTACATTGACCTGCCTGTTTCACCATGTACTGCGGAGGTTGCCTTATTTCTTTTTTCACCCTGCTTGGTCACATTGCGCCATTTGACGTTCGCCGTTAATGCCGCTATTTCCCCAACTGCAGAGAGAAAAATAAAAAACACTATTTCCGCAATGATCACAAAACCCTAAGTTCAAGGTAAAAATGAACGCTACCTCTGCCATTTTGCCCCAACTTCTGTAATTCCACCACTGCTGGCGGTTATGCGGAACTTGCCGTCATATCGGTAGTTTAATCGCTTTTTTTAAAATGTTGGAGCTCTGCATTTACAACGCGCGTCTGAAAGGGCCCTTACATCCATTTGTCTTGCCTTCAAGTCTCTTTTTAATGACTTTAAACACACTGATTTGCATTCACAACTCCATACAGTCAACATCATTAAATATTTATTTCGTACTCTAAAGAAGTCCATGATTTGCTTTTCACAGGTTATTGAAATACACACTTTACTTTTATTGTTTTTGCCTATTTAGAAATAGTTATTATTGATTGTTTCCTTAACTAACACACTCTAGCTCATTTTGGATTGGATTCACTGCGTGTTCTTACGAAGATGAGCTCTCCAAGCAAAAATCTCGCTCTTGCCAAGGAGGCTGCATCTACGCCTAAGAAGAAGCGTGCAGAGGAGACTTCGGAAGAGAGACGTCTTCGCTTAGATAGTGATAAGGCTGCTAAAGCGAAACGCACTTCTGAGGAGACTTCAGAAAATAGACGTCTTCGCTTAGATCGTGTTAAGGCTGCTCAGGCGAAACGCATTGCAGGGGAGACTTTGGAACAGAGACGTCTTCGGTTAGATCGTGCTAAGGCTGCTAAAGTGATACGCATTGCCAAACTCTCTTCTCCACTGAGACGTTTTCGGTTGGATGCTGTGAAGGCTGCTTCGAAGAAACTTATTTCTGAACTGTCTTCCGAAGAAAGAAGCCAACGAATGGCAAAAAGAGCCATGGCTGAGTGTTGCAGACGCAACCTACAAAAACTTAGAGCCACTGAAGAACCGTCTGACAAAGATACTACTGCCACTGAAGAACCGTCTGACAAAGATACTACTCCTGCCTCTTCGTCTACTGACACTCTACAAAGTGAACAGCCTTTAACACCTCCTATGACCTCCATGGGAAAAACAAAAGCAAAGCTTGACAAGGAGGCTGTGCGTATGCGCAAGAAGCGTGCGGAAGAGAGTTCTGAAGAAAGACGACTTCGCTTGGACAAGAAAAAGGCTGCTTTGAAGACACGGCTTTCAAAAGAGTCTTTGGAAGGAAGGACGGAACGATTAGGCAAAAAATCAATGGCTGCGCGTCAAAGACGCAAACAACAAAAGTTAATGCCTACAGGAGATCTGTCTGACCCTCATACTGCTGCCACCTCTTTGTCTGATCCTCATACTGCTGACACCTCTTTGTCTGACCCTCATACTGCTGACATCTCTTCATCTGACCATCATACTGCTGCCACCTCTTCGTCTGAATCTCATACTGCTGCCACCTCTTCTTCTACTGTGTTAACTACAACTGAACAGCCTTTACCACATCGCAAGGCCACATGTAAACGAAAACACTCTGCTGAGGAGACGCCATACAGCAAACAGTGTAACATTATCCGCAAAAAAAGGACAAGACAGATGCGTCAAGATACGCTGTCTCCTACGTCTAAACAACTCCGCCCAACCCATTTGGCTGCATCACGTCGTGACGTACGCAAAAGTTCTTCCACTTCAACATTGCAAGAGCCAGAACGGAATTTATATTCAATTTCTTCATTTATTGAATGTTTTGATTCTACGCCCCTTCCACGTCTCATCTATGTAGGATTACACAATAAACATCTACATTTGTTATCTACACCTCTCCTACATCCAATGGGATTTACTGATGAGGATCATGCTATTGTAGAACATACCTGTGGTCCCATGAAGTTAATATGTGAACATTGTGAGGCTCTACATTTTACTGATGAACGCCCATCAGATCAACAGTTTACTCTTTGTTGCCACAAGGGAAAAGTAAAGGTACCATTACCTCAATACCCGGAGGTCTTCCAACGCCTGCTGAAAGGAGAGAGTGAGTACAGTCGAAATTTGATGGAGAATATCAGGAGCATTAATAGTTCTTTTGCTTTTGCCTCCATGGGTGCCCATGTTTCTCCACCACCTGGACACGGCCCTTACTGTTTCCGAATTCATGGGCAAATTTATCATCGCACGGGAACACTCCATCCTGCTCAAGATCAACCTCCAGCATATGCACAACTGTACATTTTAGATACTGCAAGCGCTACAGAACAACGGCTACACTCTCCAGAAAATGTTAAATGTCATCCTACTTTAATGAGTATCATTGCTCTTCAATTGGATAATATTAATCCCTTTGTTTCGGCCTACAAAATGCTACGTGACGTTGAATTAGAAGAACAACAGAAGGCAGTAGAACATGGCACCGTCGTGCCAAATATTATCATGGCCATTAAACAAGACAGACAGCAAGACCCTAGACGCTATAACAATCCTACTGTCAATGAAGTTGCTGTGGTCTTTGAACATGCTGATGGAGAGCCACCATTCAATAGAGACATTTTAATTCATTTGAAACCTGATCCAAATAACCCCTTGGCCCCAAAAACACAGCAAGTCAGTATTCTACACAGCAATTTAGATGCATTACTGTATCCCTTATTTTTCCCTCATGGAGAACAAGGCTGGCATGAGGGACTCAAGCATCAAGGCCAAATTCAACGCAGGGTTACACAGCTCCAGTATTACTGCTATTTGTTGTCTGTACGGAATCGGTTCAATCCTGTCCTGAATGGTGGCCAACTAACGCAGCAGTACTAAGTGGATACGTATGTGAAAATCGAGGCTAATCGCTTAAATTTTATCCGTCAACACCAAAAGGATTTAAAAGTGGAGGATTATTGCGTACTCCAGGAACATCTCCAGAAAAAATCTATTGAGAAAGGTATTCCCATTGGCAAGACGGTCATTTTACCATCTTCCTTTGAAGGCAGTCCAAGAAACATGCAGCAACGCTATCAGGATGCCATGGCTATTGTGACTAAATTTGGACGACCGGATCTTTTCGTAACCATGACCTGTAATCCTAAATGGAGGGAGATTAAAATCAATTTAGAGCCATGGCAGCGTGTGGAACATAGACCTGATTTAGTCGCCCGTGTCTTCAGAATTAAACTGGAAGCCTTATTAAAAGACATTAACAGTGCATTATTTGGCAAAGTTTGTGCAATGGTTCATGTTATTGAATTCCAAAAGCGTGGCCTACCACATGCTCACATTTTGATCATTCTGGATAGCAAATCCAAACTAAGAACTGAGGTTGAAGTGGATAATATAGTTTGGGCTGAAATCCCTGATCCAGAAGATTACCCTGTGCTCCATCAAATTGTGATGCAACACATGATTCATGGACCCTGTGGACAACACAACCCCAATTCTCCATGTATGGATCTTGGAAAGTGTAAGAAAGGTTTTCCTAAAGATTTCCAACCAAAAACAGTCTTAGCTGAGGATGCATACCCTACTTATCAAAGAAAGGAAGGATCATCCTTTGAACACAATTCAAAGATGATTGATAATTCTTGGGTTGTTCCCTATAACCCTTTCCTACTATTAAAATACAAGTGTCATATTAATGTTGAGGTATGTGCTTCCATTCAAAGTGTTAAATACCTATTCAAATATGTCTACAAAGGACATGATAAAGCCAATCTTGAAATTTGCCAAACTAATATCCATCATGATGAAACACATCAATTCATGGGATTCAAGATACGTGAGTGCACCGGAGGCAGCTTGGCGAATCTTTGCTTACCCCATGCATAGACAATCGCACTCCATTATTCGTCTTGCCGTACATCCCCCACATTCTCAACCACTTTATTTTCATGAGGATGACTCTGTTGACAACATCAGTTACACAATGCACAGAAAATCCACTCTTATGGCCTACTTTGAGCTGAATGAGAATGACCCGCATGCTCATGATTACTTATACCGCAAAATTCCAGAGCACTATGTTTGGAAACAAGGTGCATGGGAAATTAGAAAGCGAGGAGGTTCTTCAGTGATTGGAAGAATGTATACTGTCAGTATGAAAGAACAAGAACGGTACTATTTAAGGTTGTTGTTACTGCATGTCAAAGGAGCAACAAGTTTTGACAACATTAAGACTGTTAATGAAGTCATATACCCAACTTTTAAAGAGGCGGCATTAGCCCTTGGATTGCTCTTCGATGACAGTGTTTGGAGAAATACTTTATTGGATGCCTGTGTTCTCAACATGCCTGCACAGCTTCGTGATGTGTTTGCATATATATGTATTTTTGGTCCTCCATCTCATCCATTGGAGTTGTGGCAAGAATTTAAACAAGACTTTATCCAAGACTACTGCCATGCATATCACTCCAACACTGAGGAGTGTGAGAATTGTGAAGGATATGCTATGACTGATGTCCACAATGTTCTAAAATTTCATGGCAAAACTTTTACTGATTTTAATCTACCACGACCAAAAAGAAAGCCACACATCGCTCCACAATACAACAAGGATGATGAGTTAAGAAGAGCTCACCAAATGAAAGCTACTTTAAATGACCAACAACTTTTGGCCTATAATGCTATCAATCAAGCTTTACATGATAGAAGTCTACAATCTAAGTGCTTTTTCATCGACGGTCCAGGTGGCAGTGGGAAAACATATCTGTATGATTTATTAATTCATGAACTAAGAGGAGAAGGCGAAATTGTCTCACCTGCAGCCAGTACAGGGATTGCAGCTAACTTACTGCAAGGAGGAAGAACCATCCATTCGCTTTACGGAATACCAATTCCAATAAATGAAACATCTGTTTCCAGAATTAAAAATGATACAGATGCTGCACAACATTTGAAAAGTACCAAACTTTTCATTATTGACGAGTCCACTCTGTTATCTAAATATGCATTGCATGTGTTAGATCAACTTTTACGGGATGTCATGACAACAGATATTTCCAAGAAAAATACAACACCTTTTGGAGGGAAAGTCATTGTTTTGGGAGGAGACTTTCGACAGTGTCTGCCTATCATCCCTCATGGTACAAGAACTGACATTATAGAGAGTTGTATTAAATACTCACGACAATGGCAGCTTTTCACTCAATTGCCACTCTTCAACAACATGCGTTCCATTGATCCTGATTATAGCAGTTGGTTACTTCAACTGGGAAATGGTGAATTGTCCAATGATTTCAACCTTGGAGATGATATCATTGAAATCCCACAAGACATGATCTGCACTGGCTCACTCATACTTGCTATATTTGGTGAAAACATTCTCATTGATGTACATAACAATGAAAGCATTCAGATTGCTGCATCACATTCCATTCTTTGCCCTTAAAATGACCATGTGGATATGGTGAACTCTAAGGTCATGGATTGCATTGCTGGTGAATACACTGAATACATTAGTGATGATTCCATTGATCCTGATGAGACTGAAGATCCAGACCAATATCCAGTGGAATTTTTAAATTCACTCACACCAACGGGAATGCCTTCTCATCGCCTCAAATTAAAAATCGGTACCATTGTCATGCTTTTGCGCAACTTTAACAGCAGAAAAGGTCTTTGCAATGGGACTCGCTTGATTGTCATCGCTTTGTTTGACAATATGATTCAAGCAAAAGTCATTACTGGGTCTGCAGAAGGAAATGTGGTGTTTATTCCAAGGATTGATTTATCTCCATCAGACACTGCCTTACCTTTCAAGTTAAGACGTCGACAATTTCCCGTGAAGCCTGCTTTTGCCATGACCATCAACAAATCCCAAGGCCAAACACTGGAGAAAGTAGGGATTTTTTTGCCAGAACCCGTTTTTGGACATGGACAGTTATATGTGGCTTTTTCACGAGTGAAAAGACGATGCAATGTTAAGATGAAAGTGCTGGATACACCCATTCAAGGCAAATTGCTGCCTAATTCTGAAAAAGTCTTTACTAAAAATATTGTCTATAAGAATATTTTATCTTAAATTCTTTAGATACATATTACATTTACATACATAATGTACATAACAATGAAAGCATTTCAATTGCTGCATTAGATGCCATTCTTTGCCCTAATAATGACCATGTGGATATGGTGAACTCTAAGGTTATGGATTGCATTGCTGTTGAATACACGGAGTACATTAGTGATGATTCCATTGATCCTGATGCGACTGAAGATCCAGACCAATATCCAGTGGAATTTTTAAAATCATTCACACCAATGGGAATGCCTTTTCATCGCCTCAAATTACTAATCGGCACTATTGTCATGCTTTTGCGCAACTTTAACAGCAGAAAAGGTCTTTGAAATGGGACTCGCTTCATTGTCATCACTTTGTTTGCCAATATGATTCAATCAAAAGTCATTATTGGGTCTGCAGAAGGAAATGTGGTGTTTATTCCAAGGATTGATTTATCTCCATCAGACACTGCCTTACCTTTCAAGTTAAGACGTCGACAATTTCCTGTGAAGCCTGCTTTTGCCATGACCATTAACAAATCCCAAGGCCAAAAACTTGAGAAAGTAGGGATTTTTTCGCCAGAACCCGTTTTTGGACATGGACAGTTATATGTGGCTTTTTCACGAGTGAAAACACGATGCAATGTTAAGGTGAAAGTGCTGGATACACCCATTCAAGGCAAATTGCTGCCCAATAGTGAAAAACTCTTTACTACAAATATTCTCTATAATAATATTTTATTTTAAATTCTTTAGATACATATTAGATTTAGATACATAGTTACTTTCTAATTAAACACAAATATTACAATAAATTAGTTTAGTCATAGATGTATAGGAATAAAAAAAAAAAAAATATATATAAAAAAATTAGTTTAACCATAGATGTATACGAATAGAAAAAAAAATGGCAACAAAACTAGCTTAGTTATAGATAAAGTCATTATAATTACTTATTAGATATAAAATAGTAATTTAAGATATATAGTCGTTAGTTTTAGTTTTCACTAAAAATATATAGTGTATAAAAATATTTTCCTTTAAATTCTTTAGATACATATTACATTTAGATACATAGTTACTTTCTAATTAAACACAAATATTACAATAAATTAGTTTACCAATAGATGTATAGGAATAAAAAAAAAAAAATCCAAAAAAAATACGTTTTGCAATAGATGTATAGGAACAGAAAAAAACCAAAATACCACAAAAAATTGGTTTATTATAAGATAAAGACATTATAATTACTTATTAGATATAAAATAGTCATTTAAGATATATAGTCGTTAGTTTTAGTTTTCACTAAAAATATAGTGTATAAAAATATTTTACTTTTAATTCTTTAGATGCATATTAGATTTAGATACATAGTTACTTTCTAATTTAACACAAATATTACAATAAATTAGTTTAGCCATAGATGTATAGGAATAAAAAAAAAATTTACAAAAAAATTAGTTTAGTCATATATGTATAGGAATATAAAAAAACAAAAATACCAAAAAAATTAGTTTAGTTATAGATAAAGACATTATAATTAGTTATTAGATATAAAATATTTAAGATATATAGTCGTTAGTTTTTTAAGCTTAGAAACATTATTTTTATATTTCATAGTATATGTATATAAACACACATTTTGTTGTAGATTGTAGATGTGTATCATCTAAATGCTTGCATTTAGTGATAAGAACCTGAAGCTCCAGCAGTATAGCTGCTGAGAGATTTCATTTTCTTTTTACACAGGGTGAGGTTTTTGTGAACAGCTAAGAGACGGGTGGGACGCCTGTTCACACACATCTCTATCTCGAACTGTGTTCTGTACATATAAGTACATACATACATATAGGTACATATTTAGACACATAGGTACATATTTAGACACATAGGGAAAGAATAGACATTTTGATTTTAAATCTGAATTCTTCTGCTATTTGTTGAATTTATAGTGGGAAAAAAGCAATTTTGCCACTTGCTGCCTAATTGTGACCTACAGCATTCTTACTGTAAGTTGCATGAAATTTATATTGAATTTGTGGTTTACTTGCGGCAGTTGCGGCACATGTGGTTTCGACAGTTTCAACCACCAAAATCGCAGTTAGCTCTGATTTTTAGTGGTTACATTTAGTGAATCTGTCGAAGCTGTGCTTGCCGTATTTACTGCAAGCTAACTGGAAGTTCCATATACATTACATGTTACTTGCTGAAAGTGATCTGTAGGTAGGTCTTTTGGTGCCAAGTTCAGAAATTGTATTTTGTTATTCCACACCTTCTGCAAATAGCCGAAAAATATCTGATTTAAAAGGAGTCTAAGTATTAATAATTAGGGATAGAGTAGAGTAGGTCCCACCAGCTGTAAGGCTACCTTCCCGTGGTTGGTGGGGAAACATGTACTGGCTAAACCATAGATTATGTATATTCAATTTATATATGAATGTTAATAGTCTGTACAAAACATCGGTGCCAGTATCTGTACGAAAAGCCTTGCCTTAGAATCATGACATGTACTACATTGACATATACTATACAAACATTGGTAGTTGATAGATAGATATCATGTCTTATGTGCATTATTGTCAAATTTGAATGAATAATGTATATATGCATGCTAGACTCCCCATTCTTTAGAATCAGGCTGCCATCTTAGACATATAATGGACGACTTTGAGTTTCACATTTACTGATGAAAGCGAGGCGCTATTCTCATTGCTTGCCGGCAGCAGACAGCGACCAATGAGAATAGCGCCTCATTTACAATGGTAAATGTGAAACTTAAAATGTTCCATGTACCGTATATACTCGTGTATAAGCCGAGTTTTTCAGCCCAAAAAATGGGCTGAAAAGTCCCCCCCTCGGCTTATACACGGGTCAATACGGTAATCCTATGGTGGGAGGGGGCGCGGGGGGTGGGGAGGCGCTGCGCAGTATTTCTTACCTTGTCCCCCGTTCTGCAGTGCTTTCCGGTGTCCTCCGTGCTCCGTTCCCGGTCTGCTGGGCCTTGTGGTTCCTCCTGGTTCCTCATCCTTCGGTTCCATCATGGGGGCTGCCATCTTGCTTGTCTCTCCGCCCCCGGCCAGTGATGTCAGAGCAGGCAGCGCTGTGATTGGCTAGCAGCCGTGATCACATGTCACTGGTGCTAGCCAATCACAGCGCGGCCTGCTCTGACATCACTGGCCGGGGGCGGAGAGAACAAGCAAGATGGCAGCCCCCATGATGGAACCGAAGGATGAGGAACCAGGAGGAACCACAAGGCCCAGCAGACCGGGAACGGAGCACGGAGGACACCGGAAAGCACTGCAGAACGGGGGACAAGGTAGGAAGCTGTGTGTGTGTGTGTATGTGTGTGTGTATGTGTATATATGTGTATGTGTGTGTGTGTCTGTGTATATATGTGTGTATGTATGGGTATGTGTATGTAAGTAGGCTGGCTGCCAATATAAGCCATACCTCTGGGGCTGCTGTATATACTTCTGGGGCTGCTGGATACTACCACTGGGGCTGTATATACCTCTGGGGCTACTGTATACTACCACTGGGGCTGTATATACCTCTATGGCTACTGTATACTACCACTGGGGCTGTAAATACCTCTGGGGCTACTGTATACTACCACTGGGGCTGTATATACCTCTATGGCTACTGTATACTACCACTGGGGCTGTATATACCTCTGGGGCTACTGGATACTACCACTGGGGCTGTATATACCTCTATGGCTACTGTATACTACCACTGGGGCTGTATATACCTCTGGGGCTACTGGATACTACCACTGGGGCTGTATATACTTCTGGGGCTGCTGGATACTGCCACTGGGGCTGTATATACTTCTGGGGCTGCTGGATACTGCCACTGGGGCTGTATATACCTCTGGGGCTGCTGGATACTACCACTGGGGCTGTATATACCTCTATGACTACTGTATACTACCACTGGGGCTGTATATACCTCTGGGGCTACTGGATACTACCACTGGGGCTGTATATACCTGTGGGGCTGCTGGATACTACCACTGGGGCTGTATATACCTCTGGGGCTGCTGGATACTACCACTGGGGCTGTATATACCTCTGGGGCTACTGGATACTACCACTGGGGCTGTATATACCTCTGGGGCTACTGTATACTACCACTGGGGCTGTATATACCTCTGGGGCTACTGGATACTACCACTTGGGCTGTATATACTTCTGGGGCTGCTGGATACTGCCACTGGGGCTGTATATACCTCTGGGGCTGCTGGATACTACCACTGGGGCTGTATATACTTCTGGGGCTGCTGGATACTGCCACTGGGGCTGTATATACCACTGGGGAGGCTGCTGTATACCACACTGCTGGGGGCTGTATACCTGTGCTGGGGTCCACCCTCGGCTTATACACGAGTCAATAGGTTTTCCCAGATTTTGGGGGCAAAAGTAGGGGGGTCGGCTTATACACGGGTCGGCTTATACACGAGTATATACGGTATTTGAAGTATGGTGCCATACAGCGCGGCGCTCTTCTGATCGGTCGCCGAACAATCAGAATAGCGGCGGCCGCTATGCCGCCATATTTGAAATATACTGAGTAAATTCTACACAGATTCTAGAATCCCGATGCAATCGCATCGGGCTCACAGCTAGTGTATGTATATGTGTATATATACATATATATCCATAAATAAAACCATACTTTCTCTTTTTCTCTTTCATAAATAAAACCAGCAACACACCAGTGTTCCCAGACTAAACGCAGACACTGTATTGATGTGTCAGTTTTCGAACGCTGCTGCGTCTCCGGTGTGACCTGGAGATACTTCAGCCACTTCCTAAGTGCAGTTGCGTCCTCTAATGGGGACGTTACATACGTCAATATAGCTTACAATATAGCTGTTACATCACAGATTTTGTATCCCACAAACCACAGTCAATCGACATTGTAGCGTGTCACAGTGCGATCAGACCATCGATCAGTCGCTTAATCGCAGGTTGCATGCTTTTGAACCAGACCTGAAACATAGCGACGATCACTCAGTGATCATTCTACATCGCCGTCTGTGACATCTGGTCAACGACATATTTTATATTTGTAAACCTCTTCAGTGGATGTACACAGCTGTACTATCTCATTGTTAATAAAGATTGAAATGTTGTAAAATAGACATCATCCAGCAACTGCTTTTCTGAAAACATTGGTCCTGCGTTCTTAAAATATCGGGTTAGCGTCGTTTTTTTGGCGGGAAAACAAGCGGCCTAGGCGTATTCAGTGTGCGTAATGACGTAATTGCGACCTTTGTCGGCCTGCCCCCTTCACTATACTGTGTATTGAACATGGCTGCTCCGAGGCGTTCATTTTCCTGGGATGAGCCAGAAGTGTACCACCTTATTAGAGTCCTTGACCGAGGGGATTATTGGGGGGAGCATTATGCCCATCCCACACAGCACAAGCGGGCGGTGTATGTGTCTTTACATTCATCTGTGTTTTACTAAGCACACTTATGTTTCTGTACGGGACCAGTTCATGTGTGTTGCACCATTCAACATATTTACCATCATTGTTTACAACAGGTGCAGGAGGTACTTCGTCGACGGCTGGGTGTGGAGCGCAGATTGAGACAGATTTGGCGTAAGATTGCGGACCTCCGGTACAAGAGCCTGGAACGGATAGTCCGCATCCGAGCCCGGAACCAATGGAGGCGTGGTGAGTATTTCATGCACAAACATCAGCATGATTTTTTTGTGTCTGTTGTTTTTAGCGACGATACTGTAATAAAACCATTTAACCCTTCATATGCCGCCGTATATGGCCAACATGTCTCTAGGGAGGGGGACACTCCCTGGAGACATGGTGCCCACATATTATATTAACATTAACCCTTTGTTCATTCAGAGAACTTAAGAGAACTTCATACTGGTTAAACATGAGGTACAGGTTCAGTAGCCCACAGTCCGTGCTGCTGGCATAACACACTCAAAACCGAAAGTAGATCAACAACAATAGAGATTCCCTCCCCACAACACAGCAAACATAAAACTTTACACACTATCACCATCTGCTGTCAGGCTAGTATAAAGTCCTCCCTTCACTTATAATAACTCCTGATCTGTTGCATATGTCAACAGAGGAGAGGTAGAGAGTGACAGACCCCACACTACACATGGAGGACAGGTAGAGAGTGACAGACCCCATACTGCACATGGAGGACAGGTAGAGAGTGACACAGACCATGCACTACACATGGAGGACAGGTGCAGAATGACACAGACCCCGCACTACACATGGAGGACAGGTAGAGAGTGACAGACCCCACACTACACATGGAGGACAGGTAGAGAGTGACAGACCCCACACTACACATGGAGGACAGGTAGAGAGTGACTGACCCCACACTACACATGGAGGACAGGTAGAGAGTGACTGACCCCACACTACACATGGAGGACAGGTAGATAATGACAGACCCCACACTACACATGGAGAACAAGTATAGAGTGACAGACCCCCACACTACACATGGAGAACAGGTAGAGATTGACAGACCACACATTACACATGGAGAACAAGTATAGAGTGACAGACCCCACACTACACATGGGGGACAGGTAGAGAGTGACAGACCCCACACTACACATGGAGGACCGGTAGAGAGTGACAGACCCCACACTACACATGGAGGACAGGTAGAGATTGACAGACCACACATTACACATGGAGAACAAGTATAGAGTGACAGACCCCACACTACACATGGAGGACCGGTAGAGAGTGACAGACCCCACACTACACATGGAGGACAGGTAGAGATTGACAGACCACACATTACACATGGAGAACAAGTATAGAGTGACAGACCCCACACTACACATGGAGGACCGGTAGAGAGTGACAGACCCCACACTACACATGGAGGACAGGTAGCGATTGACAGACCACACATTATACATGGAGAACAAGTATAGAGTGACAGACCCCACACTACACATGGAGAACAGGTAGAGAGTGACAGACCCCACACTACACATGGAGAACAGGTAGTGATTGACAGATCCCACACCACACATGGAGGACAGGTAGAGAGTGTCGGATATGCCTCATTTTACAATTTTGGAACCATCCCTGCCACCTGTAAAGTGAAGCCGTACAACCTTTTTAATCCTCTAAATCCCCCAAAAATCATATT
>JARQOC010000006.1:55390977-55453615 GCA_033576535.1 Allobates femoralis
TACCTTTACTGAAGTCAGAGCAGGTTCATCCAGGGCACAATTCACAAGTGGTTTTAGGGGTCTGGATCCTGGAAGCAAGTTCAGGGTTTTCCACACATGGCAAGTCCTGAGGCCTCCCTGATGCGCCGTTCTCTGTGAGCCCTGGCTGCTTGAAGCTATGCTAGGACCATCTCCTCACTTGTCTGCCTTGGCCGTATGACAGGCGGCTTGAGCCCTTTATGGAATACTTTCTCTCCTCTGTTGCTCTTGAGCTCTCTGATGTGGCTGTGTCTTCTGGCCTTTTGGTGGATGAGCAACGTAGAATTACTCGCCCTCCGGTGTTGGCTGCTGGGCATAAAGACCCCTGCGACCTCGGACTCCTGTGTCCGTACTGCACTAAGTGCTGGGGTGAGCTGGCTCCACTCCACTCCCCACACCTATAATCCACTTCCCTATGACCCTCACAACGGGTCATTCACACTGGCTAGTCAGTCACCTAGTACGAGCCTAGCACAGTTACCGTCCGTATAATGTCTTCCACAGTCCTCCTAGGAACTGAACTGCCTGACCCCGCCCCATACCAGAATTTATAAGGAACCTGCCCTGAACCCGGGCTTTAGAGCTTCCCCTTCTGGCCTGGAGTTGGGAAGATGTTGTGCACATTGAGGTGGGTGCCTTCCCTTGCTTCCAATCTTTGAATTGTGGCAACCGGACTTTGGGGCGCCACATATGCGTTTCATTTTATGTACTGAATTACTGAAAAAAAATTAACATTTTGATGATATTCTAATTAGGGATGAGTGAGTATACTCATTACTAGTCGGTACCCGCCGAATAGTAACAGTATTCAGGCTACTCGCTACTCCGCGAGTTTCTTGTGATTACTCGTTAGGACTATCGTGTAGTCCATTCACTTTTGTAGTATATCTGTAAACACTGCGAAAGTGAAATAAAAGTTAATAAAAATTGTTAAAGATAAAAAAATAACATTCTCACCCATCTGACGGCTGCACCAGGACCCGACCAGGACCTTGCAATCTGGCTAATCAGATGGCCGGTAGCGGCCACGTGATTGGCCATGTGTTAGAACATCGATGTACTTCTAAGACCTTGCAATCTGGCGGTGGTGTGATGTCACATACCACCTGATCACTGCCGGTCATCTGATTGGTCATCAGATTGCAAGGTCCTAGAGTTACAACGGATGTATTATTTTTGGTTCCCGATGCAGCTGTCAGATGGGTGAGTATGTTATTTTTTTATTTTTAACAACTTTTATTAACTTTTATTTAACTTTCGTAGTGTATATATAAATACACGGCAAAAGTAATCACTTTGCCCATTGACTTACATTGGACTTGCTATACTCGTAATGAGTACCCAAGTATCGGGTTCTAATCGTTACAAGTATAGCGAGTCCGAATATTTCAGTACTCGCTCATCCCTAATTCTAATTCATTGAGATGTATTTGTATTTCATCTTTTCTTGAGTTGTCGTTCCTCATTTATTCCTTCTAGAAATGCATGGATAACCTAATAACTGGGTGTTACCATTTCCCTTGTCAAGCGAGTGTCCCCCTTAACAGTTTTTCACTGTTAGACCTAATAGTGGTAAAAAGTGTAGAAATCTACATATGGAAGAGGAATGCGCACCATCATATACAGTAATTCCAGGAGAAATAACAGAGGATAACAGAGCACAATATAGAGTCTTAAAAAAAGATGTCCCAGACTTTACTGAAATGCACATCTTGTTTCCTTGCAATACACGCAAACTGTACATATTTTTCTTCTTTTCAGGTTTTACTGAAATCCACTTAAGGACAGAAGCCATTAATACACAAGAGTTATGTGACGGACAGCGGACAATTGTACCGGACACTGGATCGTCAGACAGCCTCGTGAAGACTGTGCTCATTAAGGTCACATAGTGTGAACATGAGCTACAAATATCTGGAGAAGATGACTGACAAATGTGAAGAATGTCCATTAGGACATTGCACTTTCATCCATTGTTAGCCCATGTATCCTTTTTATCCTTGATGTAGTAGTATCTGTTATTTTTGTATTCAAAAATAAACATTTCAAGCTTCTTCTGCCTATTAGACTGCATTCATACATCCAGTGTACATGTCAATATACTGGCCATTTTTTTCTCTGACAGCACAATGACCCAGAGAGTTTCATTAATACACACACGCACACACGCACACACACACACGCACACACACACGCACACACACACACGCACACATACACACACACATTTTAACCCCTTCATGACCCAGCCTATTTTGGCCTTACTAACCTTGCCATTTTTTGCAATTCTGACCACTATCCCCTTATGAGGTAATAACTCTGGAACGCTTCAACGGAGCTCCAATGTTTAGGCACACAGGGGCTCTCCTTATGCGACATGGTGTCCGCTAACAATTGGAGCTAATTTTCTATTCAAATTGTTAGTGGACACCATGTCGCATATGGAGATCCCCTGTGTGCCTAAACATTGGAGCTCCCCAACAAGCGACCGTATTTTGGAAACTAGACCCCCCCATGAACTTATGTAGATGAATAGTGAGCACCTTGAACCCCCAGGTGCTTCACAAATTGATCCGTAAAAAGGAAAAAGTACTTATTTTTCCACAAAAATGTTATTTTTTCATTTTTACGGATCAATTTGTGAAGCAGCTGGGGGTTCAAAGTGCTCACTATGCATCTACATAAGTTCCTTTGGGGGGGTCTAGTTTCCAAAATTGGGTCACTTGTGGGGGAACTTCAATGTTTAGGCACACAGGGGCTCTCCATACGCAACATAGTGTCCGCTACCAATTGGAGCTAATTTTCCATTCAACTTGTTAGAGGACACCATGTTGCGTATGGAGAGCCCCTATGTGCCACCACCATTGCCACCAGCACAAGGGCAACTGGAAGAGTTGGGGTACAGCACCAGAAAATGGCACCTCTAATGAATGCGCTGTTTTCTGGGGTGGCTGTGAGTTGTACTTTGCATCGTGTGGGGCCACAATGTTTGGGTCTCTCCACGGTGAGGTTTCCCGCCCCCCAGCTGCCAAGTTGAATGTGGCTGGCAACCAAAATAACAGCAAAGCTCCATGTAATTTTATTTGTAGAAATAAGTAAAAAAATTGATGTGGGGCTTCACCATCCTTTTGGTCCAGCCAGGTACAACTTGGCAGCTATGGACTGCCACCAACCCCCAGCTGCTTCGTTGTACCTGTCTGGCAACCAAAAATACAATGAAACCCTTTTTTGTTTATTTATAAAACTAATTTTAGAAAAAAAATGACATGGGGCTCAACCATGTTTTTGGTCCAGCCAAGTACAACTAGGCAGCTGGGGGCTGGAATCCACCATGGAGAGGCCCAAGCGTTCTGGGCCCCCCATGCTGCGAATTGCAGCCCTCAGCCACCCAAGAAAATGGCGCATTCATTGAAGCGCCATTTTCTGGCGCTGTACCTAGACTCTTCCAGTTGCCCTGGTGCCGGTGGCAAACTGGGTAATAAAGGGGTTAATGCCAGCTTTTTTACTGGCAGCTAGCACTAAGCCCGAGATTCATAATGTCGGGCCAATGTTAGACCTGGCCTTTAGGAATCATTAGTAAATACTCAAAAAATGCACCACACAGAGAAAAATCTATTTATTTGAAAAAAACACACACACAAAATTTGGACTCCATCTTTATTATAAAGATCCGACGTAGTCCACAATGAAGGTCCCACGACGCTCGATCACCTATGCTACATTCAGAGACTGCATCAAGGGATCAAGTGTCCTCTTGTTGTAGTCTCTGCCATACAATGCAACATCACTGTGCAGACCCAAGTCCAAGGCTTGGGTCAGGTGACCCAATATTGCAGTGAAGTGATTTGACAGCCCTGGCACAGTGATCACATAATGGATCACTGCGCCAGTGCTCTCACATTACTTCACTGCAGCCTGATCCCCCTGCATGGGGATCAAGCTGCAGAAAGCGATCTTACAGCCCGGGCGTAACAGGCTGTCAGAGAGCTTCTCTGCAGCCTGATCTTTCTGCAGGGGGATCGGGCTGCAGAGAAGCAATCTGACAGCCCAGGCACAGAGATCCACACAGTGGATCACTGAGCACAGGTTGTCAGATAGCTTCTCTGCAGCCTGATCCCCCTGCAGGGGGACCGGGCTGCAAAGAAGCAATCTGACAGCTCAGGCACTTTCATGAGCTCACTCACTGTGCCTGGGCTGTCAGCGGTGGTGGGCAGAGGGGTTTGGCAGTGGCTGGGCGGGCAGAGGGGGTCGGTGGCAGCTGTGGCGGACAGAAGCATGCGGCAGGCACAAGTGCCTGCACCGCCGCCATGCTGCTGCCAATGATGATGGGAGTGATCATTAGATCACTCCCAATCAGTGTGGGGGGGCGATCCTCGCCCCCTCTAGCAGTCCAGTCTATGGAAGGGGCTGTGACAGCCCCTTCCATAGCTGGAGACAGATTCACGGTGATTGACTGATCAAACAGCCAATCACTGCGATCCTGGGGGCAGGGTGGGAAATCCACTCCCCCTGACCTCAAGCCCCAGTGCTCTGTGATAGGAATCACAGAGCACCAGGGCCTGATGGCTGTTACCGTGGCAATGGTGCCCCAGTAACCACCTGACGCTGTACAACGTCATGGGTCGGGAAGGCACCGACTTTCATGACATTGTACAACGTCAAAGGTCGAGAATCCAGGTCTCAGACTCAGTGTGTCCCACTCTCATTTATTTTATGGATCAGACTTGGCACTTAAAGAGAACGTGCCCGCGTGATCGCTGCCAGGTCTCTGGCTTCTGTTAAAGCCAACACTCAGCACTCACTGCATACTTTAACGGAAGAAATCCGTAGCCAGGTTTTTATAAAAATCTTCATTATAACTTTTGGTCTACATACGTCGTGGTGGGCTTATTGGGTAGGGCTATGTGCAGGCTTTTGGGGTCTGCCATGTCCTCTGTGCTGTCTGAGCAGTTCCAATATAATTAACCTTAACTAATTTGGTGGAGTGCGAAGACTTCTGAACCCCAACTGGGGGGGAATTTTAATGCTGGTGTCTAGACATTGCAAACTTTCATCCATTAGAAGAAGAGAGTAGCACTCAACAAAATGATCTACAACGACTTTATTAATCTGACACGGGTAACATACAGCACCTGAGGATGCAGGCTACGCTCCCAGGACTACAGTCGTTCCGCTCTCCGATGAGCTTCAATGGGTCCTGTTTGTGGTCTACCATCTTCCTTATTTAAATTCCGCACTGACGCCATCCAAGCTGCTGCTGATGCTTGTGCATGACATGTAATACTGCAGTTCTTAAGACAAGTGAGATGGAACAGAACAGGAATGAGATAAGGTGAAACAGTTATGGAAGTAGATATCGGAACAGTTCACTGATAAGAAATGTCAAAGTTTTATTGTTCTCCAATTGAGGTCTGTTAAAAAGTATGATGCCCTCAAATGCCCTTTGAATTGATGTAAAAAGACATGAATCCATGTGAAATGTTCATTCGGGCTTTGAATGTGTCAAAGATCATCATAAATTTGTATTCCCAAATTCTTCTATCTCTGAGACTTGAAATTACTTTTTAATACGACCTGCTTGATGTCTATTGTACTGTGATCAGAGCTAAAAAATGCTTGGCTAAAGGTAGATCCATACATCTTTATTTTATTGTGTGGTGATGAGAATTCATTCTTGTTCTAAGTTTTTGTCTGTCTCCCCTACATACTGTACATACCACCTGTTGTACATTTGGTACATATAATTAAGTACACCCCTTGGTTGTGGTGCAACTGAAGATACCTTGTATCCTGTAGTCCTGATATGTGCTGGGAATCTTTATCTTGTCCGTTGTCATTATAGATGGAGGTTTTGCACTTTCTCTGGTTGCAGGTAAAGGTTCCTGTTGCTGTTGGAGAGGACAGGGAGCTTCTAACAATGATGCTTTTTAGATTCAGGGGTTGTCTAAAACAAAGAAATGGGGGATCTGGAAATATTGATTTTAGTCAGGCATCTTTTTGGATTAGTGGTTGCAGTTTCCGTGCGGCTCCTCTTAACACCTCCAGACTTGGATTGTAGGTGACTACGAGAGGGACCCGGTTATTTTCTTCTCTAGCTTTGTAATGTAGGAGATGATTCCTTGATATTCTGGTGGCTCTTGTAATCTGATTCTCAATTGCTCTTGGATGGTAGCCCTGATTCTAAAAGGTCTTTTTGAGACCCTGAAGGTGATTGTCTCTGTCTGTAGGGCTGGAGTTTTTAATGTGTTTTGGAGGAAAACTGTCCCATTGAAGATATGTTGGATGGTCAGTTGGCTTCCAGTACAGGGATGTCGCCATTTCATTGTTCTGTAGCTTTATGATGGTGTCCAGAAAGCTGATTTCAGTGCAGGAGTAGTTGACTGTTAAGTTTGTGGGATGAAACTCAGGGCGGACATACTGCCTGTGCTGTGGTGCGGGGGGGGGAGGAAGGAGACAAGGCCTTTGAGAGAGATGGGACAGGAGAGGGTCGAGGAGGTGGGGAGACACAGGGCCCCTGTGAGGAGAGATGGGAAGGACAGGAGGGGGAGGAGTGGCTCCTGGAGGAGTGGGATGGAAGGAGAAAGTCGGAGAGGAGCCAGGCCCCTGTGAGGTAAGGGGGAGAGGAGACAGGTCAGGGGGGGGAGTAGGAGACACGGGGTCGTAAGGAGTGGGGGCAAGGGACCGCTGTGAGGGGGAGAGGGAGACATAGAGCCCCCCCTGTGAGGACAGGGGGAGGAGAACAGGTCAAGGGGAATGGGAGAGTGGAGAACAGGTTGGAGGGGTGGGAGTGGGGCACAGTGACGAGAGGGGGAGAGGAGACATGAGCCCATTGTGAGGAGAAGGGGGACGGAGACAGGTCAAGGGAGGAGAGTGGAGGACACAGGGCACCTGTTAGAGGAGGTGGAGGGAGGCACAATGCACAAGGGGGAGAGGCCAGCGAACGTGTGGAGGAAAGGCATGGAGGTAAGTGCGAGGAGAGAGGCACAGTGCACAGTGGGGTAGGCTATGGGGAGCACAGTGTACAGTGGGGGGGCACGGGAAGAGCACAGGTTGGGGGGAGTACAGTGCAAGGGGGAGTGACAGTGCACAGGGGGAGGCAGTGGAAGAGGCTAGCGCACAGGGTGGAGAGGCACAGGCAAGGGGGAGAGTCATAGCCTATATATATATATGTGTGTAAAGGCCTGTAGCCTCTGTATTACATGTATATTCAGCCCCCAGCCTATATATTCGCAGCCTCTATATCATATTTACACAACCGACAGCCTCTATATCGTATATATACAGCCAGTATGGGACCCACTGAGATGCTTTCCCTGGGGCCTACAAAAACCTGGAGCCTGACCTTTGTGTGTTTGTTAAACAGTGGTGCTATGTGTGTGTTATAAAGTGGCACAGTGTGTTATACAGTAGCGCTATGTGTTATATAGTAGCGCTGTGTTTTATACAGTGGCGCAGTGTGTGTATTATACAGTAGTGCTGTGTGTGTATATGTGTGTGTTATAACAGTGGGGCTATGTGGGGGGGGGATATGTACAGTATATTTCTGGGGCAGTACAATGACACTTTCA
Organism: Allobates femoralis; assembly: GCA_033576535.1. NCBI lineage: Eukaryota > Metazoa > Chordata > Amphibia > Anura > Aromobatidae > Allobates > Allobates femoralis. The sequence continues at coordinate 55,398,564 of JARQOC010000006.1, forward strand.
TTTTTAAGGGTATCGTGTTGAAAAGTGCTGCTGAAGATGGAGAAGAGGGAAGTCTGGAGAGACGAGCTGTGGATTTAATCTCATCATGGCGTCTGTACTACAATGACAGAAAAGGATTGGGAACAACTCCAGTCAGAGAAGATATCATCTACAGTATAAGGTAAAATAATGTAAACGTTTGTGATCCTACCTTCGTCTAATCAGTAATGTGGTTCCTGTATGGTCCGCAATCTGATGACTGGTCACAACAACACCCAGCATCTCCTTATCATTTTTAAAGACATGCTGGAAGGTTTAGGTGTATATGACATAAGTATATCATGGGGCTTATCTGACACTGAAATTCATCACTGTAGTAAGCTTGTCACTGCATTCATGCCCTGGCGGTTGTTTTTGTGCTGCATTCATCTACTGATGGTGGTTCTGTCCCTGCATTTATCTACTGATGATATTTATGACCCTGCATTCATTTACTAAAGGTAGTTCTGTTGCTGCATTCATCTAATGACGGAGATTCTGTCACTGCATTCACGTACTGATGTTGGTTCTGTTACCGCATTCATCTACTGATTGTGGTTCTGTCTCTGCATTCATCTACTGATGGTGGTTCTGTTACTGCATTCATCTACTAATGGTGGTTCTGTCGCTGTATTCATGTCCTGATGGTTGTTCTGTCCCTGCATTCATCTACTAATGGTGGTTATGTAGCTGCATGCATCTACTGATGGTGGTTCTGTTACCGCATTCATCTGTGCCTGTCACCCCTTGTGCACATATATATTACTTGGAAGGTATGCTGGGCTGTATATATTACCTGCAAGCTGTTCAGGGCTGTATATATTGCCTGTAAGCTATGCTGGGCAATATATATTACCGGTAGGCTGTGCTGGGCTGTATATATAACCTGGTATCTGTTCTGGGCTGTATATATTACCTGGAAGCTATGCTGGGCTGTATATATCACCTGGAGGCTGTGCTGGGCTGTATATATTACCTGGAGGCTGTGCTGAGCTGTATATATTACCTGGCGGCTTTGCTGGGCTGTATATATTACCTGGAGGCTGTGCTGGGCAGTATACAGTTATGGCCAAAAGCATTGACATCCTGCAATTCTGTCAGATAATACTCAGTTTCTTCTTGAAAATTATTGCAATCACAAATTTTTTGGTATTATTAGCTTCATTTAATTTGTCTTCAATGAAAAAACACAAAAGAGAATGAAGCAAAAAGCAAAACATTGATCATTTCACACAAAACTCCAAAAATGGGCCAGTCAAAAGTATTGGCACCCTCAGTCTAATACTTGGTTGCACAACCTTTAGCCAAAATAACTGCGATCAACCGCTTCCGGTAACCATCAATGAGTTTCTTACAATGCTCTGCTGGAATTTTAGATCATTCATTGGTAAACTGCTCCAGGTCCCTGATATTTGAAGGGTGCCTTCTCCAAACTGCCATTTTTAGATCTCTCCACAGGTGTTCTATGGGATTCAGGTCTGGACTCATTGCTGGCCACCTTAGAAGTCTCCAGTGCTTTCTCTCAAACCATTTTCTAGTGCTTTTTGAAGTGTGTTTTGGGTTATTGTCCTGCTGGAAGACCCATGACCTCTGAGGGAGACCCAGCTTTCTCACACTGGGCCCTACATTATGCTGCAAAATTTGTTGGCAGTCTTCAGACGTCATAATGCCATGCACACGGTCAAGCAGTCCAGTGCCAGAGGCAGCAGAGCAACCCCAAAACATCAGGGAACCTCCGCCATGTTTAACTGTAGGGACCGTGTTCTTTTCTTTGAATGCCTCTTTTTTCTCCTGTAAACTCTATGTTGATGTCTTTGCCCATAAAGCTCTACTTTTGTCCCATCTGACCAGAGAACATTCTTCCAAAACGTTTTAGGCTTTCTCAGGTAAGTTTTGGCAAACTCCAGCCTGGCTTTTTGATGTCTCGGGGTAAGAAGTGGGGTCTTCCTGGGTCTCCTACTATACAGTCCCTTTTCATTCAGACGCCGACGGATAGTACAGGTTGACACTGTTGTACCCTCGGACTGCAGGGCAGCTTGAACTTGTTTGGATGTTAGTCGAGGTTCTTTATCCACCATCCGCACAATCTTGCATTGAAATCTCTTTGGAGATGGACTTGTAGCCTTGAGATTGCTCATGCTTCCTCACAATTTGGTTTCTCAAGTCCTCAGACAGTTCTATGGTCTTCTTTCTTTTCTCCATGCTCAATGTGGTACACACAAGGACACAGGACAGAGGTTGAGTCAACTTTAATCCATGGCAACTGGCTGCAAGTGTGATTTAGTTATTGCCAACACCTGTTAGGTGCCACAGGTAAGTTACAGGTGCTGTTAATTACACAAATTAGAGAAGCATCACATGATTTTTCTAACAGTGCCAATACTTTTGTCCACCCCTTTTTTATGTTTGGTGTGGAATTAGATCCAATTTGGCTTTAGGACAATTCTTTTTGTGTTTTTTCAATAAAGACAAATTAAATGAAGATAATAATACCAAAGATTTTGTGATTGCAATCATTTTGAGGAAGAAACTGAGTATTATCTGACAGAATTGCAGGGGTGTCAATACTTTTGGCCACAACTGTATATTTGTAATTTTATTGTGACAAATCAATTTCATATGGTGACACAAGTGCCAGTTTGGTTTACTGACCCACACATAGATCATTGTAGGATTGTATTCTATGCTGGGCTGTATATATTACCTGGAGGCTGTGCTGGGCTGTATATATTACGTGGAGACTGTGCTGGGCTGTATATATTACCTGGAGGCTGTCCTAGGCTGTATATGTCATTTGGAGGCTGTGCTGGGCTATATATGTTATTTGGAGGCTGTGCTGGGCTGTATATATTATCTGGATGCTGCAACTGGCCTCCAGATAATATATACAGCCCAGCGGTAGCCTCCAAATAATAAATACAGCTCTTCATAGCCTCAATATTATATATACAGCCCATTTAGTGTTGGAAAACCCACAGCAGGAATTGATATGCTGCAGATTTTCCTGCACTAAAAAATGCAGCATTTATACATATTACCATCTTTATGTTTACATAACTTTTTTGCACTATGAAGGGGGGGGCCCAAAAACATTTCTTGCACAGGGGCCCAGTATAGTCTGTGTCCATCCCTGATGAAACTGATTAAAGTATTCATGGAGTGACTCCAGCTGTTGCTTAGACTCCGTCCTAATGATTAAAACATCATCTATATACCGGTAATAGGCCAGAGACCTGATAAGAAACGGGGTTAAAAAGCTTGGCCATGAAAAGATTTGCACATTGTGGTGCCATTTTCCTCCTCATTGCTGTGCCAGTCTCCTGTAAATATATGTTGTTGTCAAATGCAAAGTAATTGTGCAGATGAATTTTGTGAGTTTCACTACAGAATCAATCCCTGTTTTTCAGGAAGACTTTGCATGGATTTAATCCATCCTGGTGTGGGATAGATATTCACTGTCATAGCTGTTTCACCTCAACATATTCCTGTTCTGTTCTATCTCACTTGTCTTAAGAACTGCAGTATTATATGTCAGTATATATATATACATATTCACACAAAGATATAAATTCTAATTTTTTGGTGCACACAATCATGAAATGGAACGAAATTTATTGGATATTTGAAACTTCTTTAGCAAATAAAAAACTGAAAAGTGGGGCGTGCAATATTATTCGGCCCCTTGAGTTAATACTTTGTAGCGTCAAAAATAGTAAAACTAATGCAAGAAAAACTTTCTTTGTCCCAATTAATTTGCGCAGCACTCTAGCGCCACCTTTTGCTGCGATTACAGCTGCAAGTCGCTTGGGGTATGTCTCTATCAGTTTTGCACATCGAGAGAATGAAATTCTTGCCCATTCTTCCTTGCAAAACAGCTAGAGCTCAGTGAGGTTGGATGGAGAGCGTTTGTGAACAGCAGTTTTCAGCTCTTTCCACACATTCTCAATTGGATTCAGGTCTGGACTGTGACTTGGCCATTCTAACACCTGGATACAGGGGTGTAACTAGGTTTGCTGGCACCCGGGGCAGAGATCTGATTTGGCGCCCCCCCCCTCCTCAAAGTAGGTGAGGATCAGGGGGGGGGGTTGGGGGGTGCTGTCAGATTTCAGCCGCGCCGCTCATATTGCAGCCGCAGGGGGGTGGGGGGGTGGGGGGGGAGCCGCCGGCGTGTGCGCAGCAGTCAGTGTGTGCAGGCAGTGTGTGCAGCAGACAGTGCGGCAGGCAGTGTGTGCGGCAGGCAGTGTGTGCGGACAGTGTGTGCAGCAGGCAGTGTGTGCAAGAGACAGTGTGTGCAGCAGGCAGTGTGTGCAAGAGACAGTGTGTGCAGCAGGCAGTGTGTGCAAGAGACAGTGTGTGCAGCAGGCAGTGTGTGCAAGAGACAGTGTGTGCAGCGCTGGCTCTAGAGGGAGCACAAGGACTACAGGTGGCAGCATGCTGCTGACTTATGTTAGTTATAAGGAAGGGTGTGAGGACCCAGACATGAATGTGGACATGATAGAGGGCAGATGTGACACCCACCTGTCTCCAGGGCAGCAGCCTCTTGGTGTTGGGGGTCAGTGCACTCAGCTCCAGGGATCTCTCCTCCATGTCAGGAGCGGAGTGAGCAGGACAAGTGCAGTGCGCCCGGCCGCCACCAGATGGCGAGGTCGAGTGGGGACACACTTGTCCGGCAGACATGCGAGTCTGTCGGAGGAGACTCGCAAGGAGCAGGAGCTGTGACCCGGAACGGCCTCTTTCTGTCAGGACGGGGAGTGTAGAGCTGCACAGACACACAATCAGCTGACAGCCCCGTCCTGACAGAAAGAGGCCGTTCCGGGTCACAGCTCCTGCTCCTTGCGAGTCTCCTCCGACAGACTCGCATGTCTGTCGGACAAGTGTGTTCCCGCCGTCACTGAGCACTGTCGGATTCCAGCCTCGCCCGCACCGCTCATATTGCAGCTGCGGGGGGGTTGAGGGAGGGGGTGCCGCCGGCGCCCTCCACTGAGTTGCGCCCGGGGCAAAAGGTCCGGCTGCACCCCCCTAGATACGCCCCTGCCTGGATATGTTTATTTTTGAACCATTCCATTGTAGATTTTGCTTTATGTTTGGGATCATTGTCTTGTTGGAAGAAAAATCTCTGTCCCAGTCTCAGGTCTTTTGCAGACTCAACAGGTTTTCTTCCAGAATGGTCCTGTCTTTAGCTCCGTCCATCTTCCCATCAATTTTAACCATCTTCCCTGTCCATGCTGAAGAAAAGCAGGACCAAACTATGATGCTGCCACCACCATGTGTGACAGTCGGGATGGTGTTTTGAGGGTGATGAGCTGTGTTGCTTTTATGCCAAACATATCGTTTTGCATTGTGGCCAAAAAGTTCTATTTTGGTTTCATCTGACCAGAGCACCTTATTCCACATGTTTGGTGTCTCCCAGGTGGCTTGTGGCAAACTTTAAGGAGACTTTTTATGGATATCTTTGAGAAATGGCTTTCTTCTCACCACTCTTGTTGTCCTATGGACAGACTCTCCCACCTCAGCTGTAGATCTCTGCAGTTCATCCAGAGTGATCATGGGCCTTTTGGCAGCATCTCTGATCAGTCTTCTCCTTGTTTGAGATGAAAGTTTAGAGGGACGGCCAGGTCTTGGTATCTACAATAGCGTCATGATTAACCAGCCTGCGCAGGAAGGCTGGCTAATACAATTGTGGAGTGTGAATGTTCAGCTCTTTAAATATAGCGCCCTGTGAAGGGACAGCCAATGGTAACACAGTAGCCCTCACCAATCATCGCTGATGGGGCGCGGAAAACATCACGCTGTGGCACGCCTCTAGGAAATCACTAGGTGACGCAGATTCCATCCCTATTGCCTGTTTACACGCCAATACCAGGGCAATTCACCATTTGGGTTGCCTCAGATTTTAGAACATGGCTCAGAAACTGCTACCTGGAGAAACTTCGAAAAACCCGATCACTTTCCCAAATTACACGCCGCAACTTCGAAGCAATTTCAAGGCAACCGTGACAAGAATCCCGATTGCCAAGCAGTTGCTACACCTCAGTGGTGGCGTGTAAAGGTACCTTAAGGCTTCCTCAGCTATTTGTGGAAGCTGGGAAAACACCACCCTTATTCCCAAGGCTCCTTCCTCTCCTGTGGTCAAGGACCTTTCATGACCTCCCAGCCCAAGCAACTGAGAGGGAGTCTGCTTATCTATGATCTGTCACGCCCACAGAAGGATCCAGATTAGACAGCCACTCCCCTGGCTGTCGACCTGCAGCCCCAACACATCTAATGCCTTACCAGAGTCATGAAACCGCAAGTCCCAGTACAAACACCTGTGGGGTAGTCAACTGCTGCACCACATATTCCCCCCCTCATGTTCAAACCCGCTGGATTGAACAAACGAAATTCAGGGGCAGCACTAACCACAGTCACACAGGAGCCCATCACCTGTCGGGCATACCTCTCAGCTCCCGGAACAGGAGATAGCCACCGTAGTCCCTCCCTCAGGGACCTACCACACGTCAGCGTCACTGACCGTGTTTTGGTGCGGTCCTTGCCATCAGACATCGACATGTCACTCGTCGGAGTCGACTGTATGTCAGGCCCACCCCGCCCCCAGCGTTTAATACTGTAGGGAGAGTCATATGCTTCGGCATACATGGTCAGGCCTGACTCTGTCCTACCACGTACCCTATCAGGTCGTTTGAGTGGGCCTGTCAGACTAGAGACACTGGAGGATGTACTACCCCCACCCCGACTATATTCACTACTCTTGGGATGTCTATGGAAGTCTCTTTGCTGGCGACTATCAACTCCATCCGTCACCACTGGAGAACCAATACTCTCTGAAGGGCTTCTGGCTCTAGCTTCTGCCGTGGCTAATCTGATATTTGGAGGTCTCTTTCATGGCCGAGTGCCACCATTCCCAGATAGCTGCCACCTTCCAGGGCTCCCATGTCGCTGTCCCTCAGCTCTCCGTCTTGCAAGCTGCAGTCTTTCCACTTCTCGAAGGTGAGCCATACAGTATTCTATCAGCATCTGTAGATATCCCAGAGTATCTTCTGTACCTCTAGCAAAGAACAACACCATGCCATCTGCTTCAGGTATCCAGTCCTGTTGATTACGTGGATAGCTGACCTTCATTACCACGGACTTCTTTACCATAGTTTGCATGACCTTGCCTTTTCTCCCAATGAGCTTTTGTACCAGAGCATACGGCGCCTGGATAATCGCTTCCCGTAGACTTTGAGCTTTTCTTACCAGCTGCAGTTGTCTGACGGTTTCTTCTGTCTTCTCCCGCAAACTCCGCTTTGTGCGAATACATCGCCATTGTATCTCACTCAGAAGTGCCACCTTCTTTGCTGTGCCTTTTGTTGTGGATAGGACCACCAGCTGTTTAGCTTCTGGGGCCAAGTACACCATACAGGCTCCCACGGCCTTCTTAAAGTCTTGGTGCATGCCCTCCCTGGAGCATTCTTTTCTCAAGTCTTCTGGTACCTCCACGAGGCATTTGTAGAGAGACGGTTCGGTCTTACTGCAAGTTCCTACAGGCTCACCCGGCTCAAATCTTAGGCCCGACCGGTTTTTGGCTTCTTCAGTGCATTCGCCCGAGAGAGAGGAACACTGGACACTCTAGCTTCTCCAAGGTGACCTCATTCCTCGTCTGGTATACTGCCAGATGATCTTTTAGCTCTGCGACTTCGTCCTCTAGCTCTGCTACTCACCTCTCAGCAGCTCGCTTTCGCAGCTCTTCCTGCTTTAACTGCTCCCCTTCTATGAGACTTCTCGGAGTCCTCGCTATCTCCAAAGCGCATAGTCGAGTCTCCACAGCTTGTCTCCACAGCTTGTCTTCCTTTAAGTGGGTCTGGAGCATCTCAGGGAGCTAGCTCCCTTATCTTGGCTCCGATATCCACTGGGCAAGGCAAGCTCACCACATCTGAGGAGATATTCACTTCACCTCTTCCTCTTCTAGTGGCTTCTTCCACTTCTACACTCATCACCCCTTCTTAGGGTCCGGTAGCACCCTTGGCCACATCATCTTGTGCCTGTCCAGGGGTCTATGGTTCTTCACTGGTGACCTTTGCCACGCCATACAATTCTTGGGCATCAGCAGCCCCCTCTTCCGCCCTCTCCTGGGCAACAACAATATCACCTTATGAGGTCTCCGGACCTACCCTCTCTTCCCTCCCAGGGTCTTGGGAGTCGTCTACTCTCTTGGACTTAGCACTGTCCATTTCTGTGAGGTGACCTGTTGACCGACCACCCGTTACCTGTTCAGGCCCTGGAAACCATGTCCCTTCTATTGTTGTGGCTGGTTCCTTCTTCTTGTCCTCTGGGCAGGCTGTCACTACACCAGAGACTCCCATGGGCAACATCACCCCAGCTTCCTTCTGGATTTCCTCCGAATCTGAGAGAGGATGCAGTCCGGTAACAGACGCATGAGATGTGTCCTCTACTTTCATCACGCTTTCAGATGGTGCAACTGGCAACTACCATTTTATGGTACTCCACCCCCTTTTGGGCCAATATCCCCTTCATGGAATCTGCCCCCTTTTGGGTCTCCACCCCCTTTTGGGCAACAATCCCTTTTGGGACTCTGCTCCCTTCTGGATACCGCCCCCTTTCGGCCGATTACCCAGTCTATAGGGGTTATACTCCGGGGATACCCCACAACAGTCAAAGAACCCAGTCCACAGCGCCTCCTTCTCTCTCCTGAGGCAATGGCGCCGCACACCGCGACAGCCCAGAGCCACAGACAACCAGAATTGAGTGTGACGTTTGTGGTCTTCGGGACCCCACCGGGCCGCAGCAAACACCGCATATGGTATACAGGGCATCAATGAACAGGACAGTCACATTATGTCCGGCTGTCCACACTGACCAGGACACACACTTGGTTAGTCCATACCAGCAATCACCTTTAGTCCATCAAAGGGATCGCTGACTACAGTCTTTAGCTGAGGAATGCCACCTCTGCAGGTTCGCAGACTCTGGTCCAGTCCGGGCTCAGGCCGGGTGCAAGCTTCCTGAGTCCAGGGTGATCCAGTCTCCCTAAGGCTTCCTCAGCGATTGTGGAAGCAGGGAAAACACCACTTATTCCCCATGCTCCTTCCTCTCCTGTGGTCAAGGACCTTTCATGACCTCCCAGCCCATGTGACTGAGAGGGAGTCTGCTTATCTGTGATCTGTCACACCCACAGGAGAATCCAGGTTAGACAGCCACTCCCCTTGCTTCCAACCTGCAGCCTTAACACATCTAATTCCTTACTAGAGCCATGAAACCGCAAGTCACAGTACCAACACCTGTGGGGCAGTCAACCACTGCACCACACTGTCTATGTATGCCCCTTTTCACATGGAAAGCGCCATGGGATAAATGGCATTATAATAATGAATAATAATAATAAATAAATCACAATTGTAGAAGGCACCGGGCACTTAACGTCCTATGTTAGGGCGGGCTGTCACTCCCGTGACACCGTGCAGCTATTGCTGGTGGTGCTGGCTTCAATAGTAATTATCAAACAGTCAAATGGTAGAAAAAATGTAGCCGCACTCACCAGAAGTTGATCTTGAAATCATTTATTTCATGTTCATCCCGACAGTCATGAACAACAGCATGTTGTTCATGACTGTCGGGATGAACATGAAATAAATTATTTCAAGATCAACTTCTGGTGAGTGCGGCTACATTTTTTCTACCATTTGACTGTATAATAATAAATAATGTACTAGTGCATCTCAATGAATTAGAATATAATCAAAAAGTTAATTTATTTCAGTACTTCAGTACATAAAGCGAATCGTATACAGGGTGGGCCATTTATATGGATGCACCTAAATAAAATGGGAATGGTTGGTGATATCAACTTCCTGTTTGTGACCCATTAGTATATGGGAGGGAGAACTTTTCAAGATGAGTGGTGACCATGGCGGCCATTTTGAAGTCAGCCAGTTTGGATCCAACTTTATTTTTTTCAATGGGAAGAGGGTCATATGACATCAAACATATTGAGAATTTCTAAGAAAATCAATGGTGTTGTGGCGACCATCCGCTGTGAGGCTGAGCTGCTGGTAAGGCAGCACCCCCAGAAACCCCAAGACCCTGAACCCCTATACAGGGATCTGGAATTACAGCAGAGCCTAGGGGGTAGCTGCCTATTTTGAGCAGTAGAAAAGGAAGGTTGCCAGGAAGGGAAAAATCAGGACCCGAAAAACGTAGTCAGGAGTTCGAGTCAAAACCGAGAGGGCAGCTAAGGTACAAAATCGGCAGGCTGTAGCAGAGTCGAAAATCCAGGTAAAGGTTAGACTCAAGACTAAACACACACTATATCACTGGGGAACCAAGACTATATCTGGCGGCCTGCAAGACAGGCTCCAATGTACTTGAAGGGCGCGGTTACCTCCCATAGGTTGAAGCTCACAGCCTGATGATCTCATCCGGACCGCCCCTAGAACCAGGCCAGATAGTGATGAACGACTGGCACCAACACACCCCACTTCTGACAGAAGAACGAAGGCTGCGCCTCTCAGACACCTCTGCTGGGCCCACTCCTCTGCAATCAACATTGCCCAAAGGAGAAACACGGCGGCTTTCAGCGACAGAGGCAGACGTCGAAGGAGCAGGTCCATATGAGTACATGGCCCTCCTATCACCGGCACCATCAGCCGAAGGAATCCGGCGCCTCCCAGGGGTCAAGGCAGGAACACCAGCCACCGAGTTCAATGGCGATGTGATGTGGTGTGTTTGGTTTTACGAAACTTCTTTCTTTCATGAGTTATTTTCAAGTTTATGACCACTTATGTTCAAAGTGCTGTCCATTGTGTTGAATTGTCAATGCAACCCTCTTCTCCCACTCTTGACACACTGATAGCAACACCGCACAAGAAATGCTAGCACAGGCGTCCAGTATCCGTTGTTTCAGATGCTGCACATCTCGTACCTTCACAGCATAGACAATTGCCTTCAGATAAGTGATGAGGCAAACTTTTTTGCGAATGGTGAAGTTAACAAACAAAACCACCGCTATTGGTCTGACACTAACCCACAGTGGATAGATCCCTCCAAGACTGCGGGAACACAAAAATTGATGGCATGGTGTGGTATATGGGGTAAAAAGATAGTCGGGCCATTCGTCATCAATGGAAACCTCAATTCCACTGGATATCTGAAAGTGCAACATGATTCAGATATCCAGTGGCATTGAGATTTCCATTGATGAAGAATAGCCCCACTCCAAAATGGCAGACTTCTAAATGGCCGCCATGGTCACCACCCATCTGGAAAAGTTTTCCCCTCCCATATACTAATGTGCCACAAACAGGAAATTGATACAACCAACCATTCCCATTTTATTTAGGTGCCTCCATATAAATGGCCCACCCTGTATATTAATAGAGTCATTACAAACAGAGTGATCTATTTCAAGTGTTTATTTCTGTTAATGTTGATGATTATGACTTACAGCCAATGAAAACCCAAAGGTCATTATTTCAGAAGATTAAAATAGGGAGGATGAAGGGTTAAAAACCGTGCTACAGCAAAATTGTACAGCGAGACTTAAAGGGGAAAATTAAAATTGCCCGTGAAGCATTTAGAATTAAATTGGAAAATAAATTGTCACACAACAACTCCAGAGAAGTGTGGGCTGGAATGAAGCTATTGACTGGGTTTAAGGCAAGGTCAGATCAGGGGGGTGGGGGGCTGATCATGGCTAATGAAATGAATGAGTTTTTCAACAGATTCAACAATAAATGTGTGATGTCAACAGGGGAGAAGGTCGGGGAGCGACAAGCAATATCAACTGGGGGGAGGTGGGTCTACAACTTAGGACTTTCCAGGAGGTATTGGAGGATAGAATTAATAAGAAATGCAAGGCTATAATGAGCAACAATACACACCCGCTCTCTGAACTGTTTGCGAAGCAGAAGAGCACATTCAGCAAGCGTCTAATCCAACTAATGTGTAAAAAGGAAAGATACAGAAAATCATTCGTTCCGACAGCTGTGGGGATGTTTAACAAATGTATAAGTGTAAAGCGTCCCAAGACTAAGTGAAATTCTAAGGGTATGGGGGGAATAGGCGAGGTACATGCACCAGTGTACCCGCATCTGCTGTCCATAGAGACTTATTTTGTAAAGTGTGAAATGTTCTTGATCTTTGTTATGCTGCTGTAATACTGTAATTTCCTCCGGGATCAATAAAGTTTCTTATCTTATCTTATCTTATTCCACGAGACATCAAAGGGTGAATATAATATTGATTTATTAGAAAATGTGTTTCAGGGCTTCCAGAAATGCCCTGAAATATGGCAATATGATGTTGATTTTTGATGATATTCTAATTCTTTGAGATGCACTAGCAAATCTGTGCCAGTTCAATAGACTCAGCATCTGTCCCTGATTTACTCCTGTAGATGAGATTATTATCCTGCCCTAGTTGTTACAAGATTAATGTTTAGTTCAGGCACAGTGTCCCTCTGTGTTATCCTTATTTCACTGTGTGTCAGGAACTCTCGTAGGAGGCATCAAATTGTGCCGAGACACACGTGTTTAGCACTAAAATGCAAATCCTTTCTGCTTGACTGGATGCCGAACGCTGCCCTGAGCGTTTATTAGTTTCCCAGCTTCTCTTTTTGCTATAAGCTGTCATTGCCATTTAGCATGGGACGTATAAGACCTTTGTGTGTGCTCAAAATTAAAAATTATCGAGATCTCATATGTGCATAACAGAGCAGACCTCCTGAGATAGACAAGCATCAGAAGTAGCAGCTCTTTGTCCCAATGTTCTATGTGTTTATTACATCAATGTCTTCAACTTATATAGGCATTTTCTTGGACAAGCATTGCAACATCAACATTGGTCAACTTATCCTTTGGCATTTACATATATTCATCCTATTGGGTGAACATCAGCACCCTTTGCACACTGCTCAAATTGTTATTCTCAAATTCCAAGTTTTCCTTAAAGGGTAACTCCAGTGAGAGAAAACATTTTAGTACAGTTCCTGTCCTGCTACATGATGAAGAAGAGCCGTACACTGCAGTTCTAGGAACTATAGATCTCTTATAAATCGATAAAATCATACCTGCTCCTCTGCTCTGGCCCCCTCCTCAGGGAACCTAAATCTCTGCACGCCCCCTGCCATGCCCTCTCACTAAACAGAATTGTGAGGGGGCATGAATGTAGGCTGATCCTGCAGCTTCCAGCATCCACACCCCTGACACACCTCCTCTTCTCTGCTCCTAGATGAAGCTGACATGCAGAAATCTAGGGCTTCCTCAGGTGGGGGCCAGAGCAGAGGAGCAGGTATAATTTTATTGATTTATAAGCGATCTATAGATCCTAGAACTGCAGTGTACAGCTCTGCTTCATCATGTAGCAGAGCAGGAACTGTACTAAAAAGTTTTCTCTACTGGAGTTCCCCTTTAAGTTTTGATTTTCACAAAGAAGATACAGTCCTTATCTAACATAAACATTGGAATTCTCTCTCTGCCTTGCACTGGAAGAAATACATAGTAAAGGTTTTCACACAAAGAGAAAATGGAGTTTACATTAAACAAAATGGATTCTAGATATAATGAAATTATTTAAAATAAAAAAAACTATAGCAAAACAAGTAGATATTTCCAAAACGCGCAAAAAACAAAAATGCACTGCAAACATACAGTCATGGCCAAAAGTATTGACACCCCTGCACTTCTGTCAGATAATACTCAGTTTCTTCCTAAAAATGATTGCAATCACAAATTCTTTGGTATTATTATCTTCATTTAATTTGTCTTCAATGAAAAAAACACAAAAGAGAATGAAGCTAAAAGCAAAACATTGATCATTTCACACAAAACTCCAAAAATGGGCCAGACAAAAGTATTGGCGCCCTCAGCCTAATACTTGGTTGCACAACCTTTAGCCAAAATAACTGCGATCAACCGCTTCCGGTAACTATCAATGAGTTTCTTACAATGCTCTGCTGGAATTTTAGACCATTCATTGGTAAACTGCTCCAAGTCCCTGATATTTGAAGGGTGCCTTCTCCAAACTGCCATTTTTAGATCTCTCCACAGGTGTTCTATGGGATTCAGGTCTGGACTCATTGCTGGCCACCTTAGAAGTCTCCAGTGCTTTCTGTTAAACCATTTTCTAGTGCTTTTTGAAGTGTGTTTTGAGTCATTGTCCTGCTGGAAGACCCATGACCTCTGAGGGAGACCCAGCTTTCTCACACTGGGCCCTACATTATGCTGCAAAATTTGTTGGTAGTCTTCAGACTTCATAATGCCATGCACATGGTCAAGCAGTCCAGTGCCAGAGGCAGCAAAGCAACCCCAAAACATCAGGGAACCTCCGACATGTTTGACTGTAGGGATTGTGTTCTTTTCTTTGAATGCCTCTTTTTTTCTCCTGTAAACTCTATGTTGATGCCTTTGCCCAAAAAGAGAGAACATTCTTCTAAAACGTTTTAGGCTTTCTCAGGTAAGTTTTGGCAAACTGCAGCCTGGCTTTTTTATGTCTCGGGGTAAGAAGTGGGGTCTTCCTGGGTCTCCTACCATACAGTCTCTTTTCATTCAGACGTCGACAGATAGTACGGTTTGACACTGTTGTACCCTCGGACTGCAGGGCAGCTTGAACTTGTTTGGATGTTAGTCGAGGATCTTTATCCACCATCCGCATAATCTTGCGTTGACATCTCTCATCAATTTTTCTTTTCCGTCCACATCTAGGGAGGTTAGCCACAGTGCCATGGGCTTTAAACTTCTTGATGACAGTGCGCATGGTAGACACAGGAACATTCAGTTCTTTGGAGATGGACTTGTAGCCTTGAGATTGCTCATGCTTCCTCACAATTTGGTTTCTCAGACAGTTCTTTGAGCATGGAGAAAAGAAAGAAGACCAATGTGGTACACACAAGGACACAGGACAGAGGTTGAGTCAACTTTAATCCATGTCAACTGGCTGCAAGTGTGATTTAGTTATTGCCAACACCTGTTAGGTGCCACAAGTAAGTTACAGGTGCTGTTAGTTACACAAATTAGAGAAGCATCACATGATTTTTCTAAGGGTGCCAATACTTTTGTCCACCCCCTTTTCTATGTTTGGTGTGGAATTATATCCAATTTGGCTTTAGGACAATTCTTTTTGTGTTTTTTTTATTGAAGACAAATTAAATGAAGATAATAATACCAAAGAATTTGTGATTGCAATCATTTTCAGGAAGAAACTGAGTATTATCTGACAGAACTGCAGGGGTGTCAATACTTTTGGCCACAACTGTATAAGAGTGCCTATGTCTAAATACATCTCAAAACATGATTTTGATGTATGCGCTGAAGGGACCACTGACTAGAATGCTGCAGATGGAGTCACTAATTGCTCTGTCGTGCACCATTTTTGAAGAAGAAAAGAGGGCACCCGCTTCTTTGTGGCGCTAGTGCAGTTGGAGCAGCTTCCTAAACCACAAATTATATAGATCCATAGCACACTCTTGAATGCCAAGTGAACGTTCATTGTTGTGCCAAAAACAACAAGGAAATAGGGGCAGGGTGCGTCACTATGATGACAATATATTCCTATGTGACATTTCAACTATATCAAAGTCGTTTTCAAACGGTCGTTGTATAATATTAAAAAAAAGTTGAACAAGGACCAAGCAGAACATTGAATCCTTGTTAAGTGATACGTAAAAGTAGACTTACGAATTAGAAAAGGGGAGAGGGAAGAAGAGAATCCATAAGTGTGTTAACAGCATTAGGTATTGATGGCTAAAAAATGCCTATGTACAGTAATTACACTATATACCGTATCTATTATTTATCAGCCTTAGCTCAATCTCGAGCCATGTTCACTTGATGGATGAATGGTGACTTGATGGATTCACGTTGTGTAGGAAGATCGATCTAGCGCAGCCTAGACAGGTCCACCAGGATCTTCTTTGCCGTTATCTTGATAGTATCAAGCCATTCGGTCGCTGGACGTCTTCTTTGCCTTGTTCCTTCTATTCTTCCTATCATATACACAGTACAAATTCATATTTAATCCCATAACGACAGCTGCACTTCTACAGATGTCGGGAAATGAGGGTACTTCTGTTATTGCATCTAGAGATGTAAGAACAGAAAAAACCCTCTAGCGCCCCCGAGTGTCAGAAAATTACAGTTTACCCACTGTCACATAAAAAAAAAATGACATTGGCTGTAAATATGATTTCTCCTCATCTGACATGATCAATAATAATAATCTAATATTTATTCATTTATACAGCGCTATTAATTCCATAGCACATTACATACATCAGTAATGCTATCCCTCTTGGAGCTCACAATCTAAATATCCTATCAGTATGTCTTTACAATGTGGGAGGAAACTGGAGTGCCTGGAGGAAACCCACGCAAACACGGGGAGAACATACAAACTCCTTGCAGATGTTGTCTTTGGTGGGAATCAAACCCAGGACCTCAGTACCCCAGCATTGCAAAGACTGCAGTGCTAACCATTTGAGCCAAAGGGCAATCAATTCATATGAGAGAGAAATATATACCTATAGGGCCCCAAGGGCCCTCGGCACCACCAAAGTTCCCCCCTTACCACTGATCATTCACAAGGTGACCAGGGGTGTTTCCTTCCGTCTGCTGGGAAGATGGCACCTGCGCAAAGCAGTCTCTGCTCTGCCAGGAGACTGGTCTGATCACTTCAGTGAGGTCATTATTACAGTTCAGGATCCTCCAGTCCCACAAGGATCAATTGTGTTCCCATGGTGATCGCCTGCTCTGGAGATCATTATGAGATCACAGTTAACCCCTCTGTGACCGGAGGATCCTGAACTGTAATGATGACGTCACTGAGGTTATTACACTAGTGTACAGAGTAGCCTGCTCTTACAACATATGGGGGAACTTGAAAAAAAAAAAAAAAGAAACAAACAAACAAACAAACAATGTACTCATTTCCACCACCGCATAACTTTCCAAAAGTTTAATTGGTATATACATGAAAAAAAGAAAAGAAAAGAGCAGGGCTTGTGGCTAAAGTATAAACAAAGAATAAAAAAAAATAGTGCATCAGCATAAAACTGGCTGCTGATATAAAAAACACAACCAGTTTTCCCACTTTCCTGCTCGGATATGAAGTAAACACAGACACCTAAATCCTCCTTAAGTGGATGGAGACGGACATGGGTTTTATTAACTCTTGTTTAATTAACAAACGTTCTCTCATCTAATATATAAAGCTGAATGTGTGTATGTATGTGTGTGTGTATGTGTGTATATCCGGGATTGGCATCTACACCGTCGCAACTATAGCCGCAAAATTTTGCACAGTCACACGTGTCGACCCTGGGAGCGTCATAGGCTATGTTGTGAGGCGAAATTTTAACCCTGCGCGTTCCAGTTCACCAAACCATTTTGGCCCTATCTACATAATGGGGAAAAAGTGAATGGAAAAATATTGGAGGAAAATCGACAGCTGTCAGCTATAGAGACAAAATTTTGCACAGTCACACGTCTGGACCCTGAGAGTGTCATAGGCTATGTTGTGAGGCGAAATTTTAACCCCGCGCGTTCCAGTTCACCAAACAATTTTGGCCCCATCTACATAATGGGGAAAAAGGGAAAGGAAACGTGTGGGAGTAAAATCGACAGCTGCCAGCTACAGCTACAAAATTTTGCACAGTCGCACGTCTTGACCCCGGGAGCGTCATAGTCTATGTTGTGAGGCGAAATTTTAACCCTGCGCGTTCCAGTTCACTGAAAAATTTTGCCCCTATCTACATAATGGGGAAAAAGTGAATGGAAAAGAGTTGGAGGAAAATCGACAGATGTCAGCTATAGAGACAAAATTTTGCACAGTCCTACGTCTAGACCTCGGGAGCGTCACAGGCTATGTTGTGAGGCGACATTTTAACCCCGCGCATTCCAATTCACCAAACAATTTTGCCCCTATCTACATAATGGGGACAAAGTGACAGTTACCAGTTGACAGTTGTGAATGAGAGGGGCTTAATGATAGCGCCAAAGACTAACAGCACATACCAGCATAGAGTCACTAAGGTGGGGCCCCAACATGAGATATTCACCACGCACGGGGACATGTATACACAACACACGCACACAAAGAGTAACAGCAAGTGTATAGTCGCTAAGGTGCAGCCCCAACATTGGATACTCACCACGCACCCGAACAAACACACACCACAAAGAGACACACACAACATAGAGACACACACACACCCCCAAGGGGACACACACACACTCTATAGTGACACATGCACTCACCCCACAGGGACACACACACACCACAATGAGACACACATGACACAGACACACACACCACACAGACCCCCCCCACAGGGACACACACACATAGCCACCCTATAGGGACACATGCACTCACCCCACAGGGACACACACACCACAAAGAGACACACACACACCACACAGACCCCCCCACAGGGACACACACACATACACACCCTATAGGGTCACATGCACTCACCCCTCAGACACACACACCACAAAGAGACACACACCACACAGAGACACACAACACAGAGACACACACACCCCACACAGACACCCCCCCCCCCCACAGGGACACACACACATGCACACCCTATAGGGACACATGCACTCACCCCATAGGGACAGACACACACACACACACCACAAAGAGACACACACAACAGAGACACACACCACACATACCCCCCCACAGGGACACACACATACACACCCCAGGGACACACACACCACACAGACAGACACAGATGTGCACAAATCACCTCACACAACTCGCCTCATACGTGTGCTATCTTTATTTTCCAAACATAAACATCTGATTAAAAACAGCCAATGTGCAACACATGTGCCATATAGGGAATTAAGGCAGATGTCAGTCACATGAGCTGTCTATTATGTGTATGTGTGAGGTAACATATACTGCCTGGCCAGGGGGTGGGTTTACTGTTGGTTGGAAATTTATTAGGCTGCCTGTAGCAATCAATCACAGCTCAGCTTCTATTTTCCTACAGGTCATTAATATGACATATTCAAATTCTATTTTGTTATAGCTAACAGCAGTTATTTATTAACCCGGGCGTAGCCGGGTACTACAGCTAGTCTAATATATAATTACCTTAAGGCCACTTCCGTCATATTCGGCGCTGTTTCCGTCGTCGTGTCCGTGGCTGCCTCACTCACAATGCCTTTGCGAGTCCTTGCACAGTCTCTCTCTCTCTATCCTCCCCCCCCCCCACGGCTTGCAGGACCTGAGATGATGTCACTGGTATGGGCGGAGCTATATCACATGACTGTGACATCATCACAGGCACTTTAATTGCTGCAGTGTCAGCACAGGAGACATCATGCCGCTGTCTCACATCAGACGTGTCCTCATCAGTGATTCTCTGCCTCTGACATCCTGCGATCACAAGGGAACATAGAGGTGACAGAGGACCCTGGACTGAGCCCCCAAGAGCTGATCTCCAGGATACAGGTGAGAGGAGGCTGCACAGGAGCAATGCTCTGCAGAGGGGAGGCTGCACAGGAGCAATGCTCTGCAGAGAGGAGGCTGCACAGGAGCAATGCTCTGCAGAGGGGAGGCTGCACAGGAGCAATGCTCTGCACAGAGGAGGCTGCACAGGAGCAATGCTCTGCACAGAGGAGGCTGCACAGGAGCAATGCTCTGCACAGAGGAGGCTGCACAGAAGCAATGCTCTGCACAGAGGAGGCTGCACAGGAGCAATGCTCTGCAGAGAAGAGGCTGCACAGGAGCAATGCTCTGCATGAGAGGAGGCTGCACAGGAGCAATGCTCTGCATGAGAGGAGGCTGCACAGGAGCATTGCTCTGCATGAGGGGAGGCTGCACAGGAGCAATGCTCTGCACAGAGGAGGCTGCACAGGAGCAATGCTCTGCAGACGGGAGGCTGCACAGGAGCAATGCTCTGCACAGAGGAGGCTGCACAGGAGCAATGCTCTGCACAGAGGAGGCTGCACAGGAGCAATGCTCTGCAGAGAAGAGGCTGCACAGGAGCAATGCTCTGCATGAGAGGAGGCTGCACAGGAGCATTGCTCTGCATGAGGGGAGGCTGCACAGGAGCAATGCTCTGCACAGAGGAGGCTGCACAGGAGCAATGCTCTGCACAGAGGAGGCTGCACAGGAGCAATGCTCTGCACAGAGGAGGCTGCACAGGAGCAATGCTCTGCAGAGAAGAGGCTGCACAGGAGCAATGCTCTGCAGAGAGGAGGCTGCACAGGAGCAATGCTCTGCAGAGAGGAGGCTGCACAGGAGCAATGCTCTGCAGAGAGGAGGCTGCACAGGAGCAATGCTCTGCACAGAGGAGGCTGCACAGGAGCAATGCTCTGCACAGAGGAGGCTGCACAGGAGCAATGCTCTGCAGAGAGGAGGAGGCTGCACAAGAGCCATGCTCTGCAGAGAGGAGGAGGCTGCACAAGAGCCATGCTCTGCAGAGAGGAGGAGGCTGCACAGGAGCAATGCTCTGCAGAGAGGAGGAGGCTGCACAGGAGCAATGCTCTGCAGAGAGGAAGAGGCTGCACAGGAGCAATGCTCTGCAGAGAGGAGGAGGCTGCACAGGAGCAATGCTCTGCAGAGAGGAGGAGGCTGCACAGGAGCAATGCTCTGCAGAGAGGAGGCTGCACAGGAGCATTGCTCTGCAGAGAGGAGGCTGCACAGGAGCAATGCTCTGCAGAGAGGAGGAGGCTGCACAGGAGCAATGCTCTACAGTAATGAGGCTGCACAGGAGCAATGCTCTGCAGAGAGGAGGCTGCACAGGAGCAATACTCTGCAGAGAGGAGGCTGCACAGGAGCAATGCTCTGCATGAGTGGAGCCAAAATGCTGGGGACGGCGGAGTGAAAATGCCGTGGCGGGGAAGTCGATAACCCGCTGGTAAGTATGACAGGCAGAGTGCCTCTGTCCTCTGCTGACCACTCTGCCCACCGCACTGCGCTAACCACTCTGCCCGCCGCACTGCGCTGACCACTCTGCCCACCGCACTCACTGCTAACCACTGAGCCACCATACTCCTGCTAACCACTGAGCCACCGTACAATGCTAAACACTGAGCCACCGTACTTTGCTAACCACTGAGCCACCGCGCAGTGCTAACCACTGAGCCACCGCGCACTACTAACCGCTGAGCCACCGCGCAGTGCTAACCACTGAGCCACCGCGCAGTGCTAACCACTGAGCCACCGCGCAGTGCTAACCACTGAGCCACCGTGCAGTGCTAACCACTGAGCCACCGCGCAGTGCTAACACCCCTGAGCCATCGTATACTCTGCTAACCACTGACCCACCATACTCCCTGCTAACTACTAACCCACCGTATACAGCGCTAACCACTGAGCCACCGTACACTGCTAAACACTGAGCGACCATACTTTGCTAACCACTAAGCCACCACGCAGTGCTAACCACTGAGCCACCGCGTAGTCCTAACCACTGAGCCACCGCGCAGTGCTAACCACTGAGCCACCGTATACTGTGCTACCCACTGAGCCACCTGTATACACACAATTAATTTCACCGCACTCCCCTAAATATTAGTAAATAAACTATATATGGATTCTAGACTACCCGATTCTTTAGAATCAGGCTCACAGCTAGTATCTAATAATAATCTTTATTTATATAACTCCAACATATTCTGCAGCGCTTCACAATTCAGAGATTCATATTTAAACAGTCATAAGAAACAGATATCAGAAAATACAATGCAAAACAAAAAAGAAAACAATACAATACAAAGCATAACACAATAATTAAAGCAAAACAATGACAGCCCTGCTCATAAGAGCTTACAATCTGTTAAATACCGCTATATGTGTATAATTATCATCAAGTGCGAATTATTGAGAAAAGACGGAAAAATATGTATAAAAATGATCTTCTCAGTTTAATTGGTATTAAAATAGCCAATAATTAAACTTATTAAAGTATAATGTTCAAATAGTTACAAAAAGATAATCTACGTATTCTTCTTTGTGGCGATCCATGGGTATTGGGTCATTCATCTCACCAAGACTTCTGATCGGTTCTTGTCCTTCATGATGGTTCTGTTAGGTTGTCTTCCGATGGACAGCCTCGAGTATAATGAGAGTCCCCCCGGAGGGAGCGCCCCCACCCATGTTACGGCTCATTCTTATTGAGTGACAGCGACATACATTATTACTATACGTGGATACTTCTAGACACTTCTGGGATGATGCAATCTCTTTATGTATGGCCAGGCTATACATACATCTACTTCTACATGTCAGCAATATGTACGTTACAAATATCAGCAGATCAATATACGAATAAAATAATATATTATTACTTTGATAACTATACCCAGTACTTGAAGTAAATATTAATGAAGATATATATGTTCTTACACAATCTAACAATGAGTTGGGGGTGATACAAAGTACAGGTGGTAATTTACAATGATAGTATAGTCAACTTGACGAGATGGAGAACAGATAGGAGCAGTATAAGTGGCCACCAACCGTTATTTGTGATCCACTTGAGACTGGTGGAGCCGATAGGCTATGTCTAAATGACTTTGACTAGGGATAATGATAGGCCGGCCTAAAAAAATGTGTTTTTAGGGATCGCCTGAGACTATGTAAGTTGTGGATAAACCTAATTTCTTGGGGTAGAGCATTCCAGAGAATTGATGCAGCTCAGTAGAAGTCTTGGAGCCGGGAGTGGGAGGTTCGGATTAATGCAGAACTGAATCTAAAGTCACTTCCAGACCATTGAGAATGGGTGGGGTGATAGACAGAAATGAGGGTGGAGAGGTAAGGAGGTGCTGCACCGTGAAGAGCTTTGTGGGTGAGAACAAGCATCTTGAATTGGATCCTATAGTGTATAGGCAGCCAGTGCAATGACTGGCATAGAGCAGAAGCGTCCGAGTAACGGTTAGCTAGATAGGTGAGCCTGGCTGCTGCATTAAGGATGGACTGGAGAGGGAGAGTCTAGTGCAGGGAAGGCCGATTAAGAGAATTACAATAGTCAAGGTGGGAGAAAATCCGGGCCACAATGAGGGTTTTTGTGGTTTCCAAGGCGAGAAAGGGGCGATTCTAGACATGTTCTTCAAGTGCAAGCAGCAAGAGCGTACAAGAGATTGTATACAGTTAGGGCCAGAAATATTTGGACAGTGACACAATTTTCGCGAGTTGGGCTCTGCATGCCACCACATTGGATTTGAAATGAAACCTCTACAACAGAATTCAAGTGCAGATTGTAACGTTTAATTTGAAGGGTTGAACAAAAATATCTGATAGAAAATGTAGGAATTGTACACATTTCTTTACAAACACTCCACATTTTAGGAGGTCAAAAGTAATTGGACAAATAAACATAACCCAAACAAAATATTTTTATTTTCAATATTTTGTTGTGAATCCTTTGGAGGCAATCACTGCCTTAAGTCTGGAACCCATGGACATCACCAAACGCTGGGTTTCCTCCTTCTTAATGCTTTGCCAGGCCTTTACAGCCGCAGCCTTCAGGTCTTGCTTGTTTGTGGGTCTTTCCGTCTTAAGTCTGAATTTGAGCAAGTGAAATGCATGCTCAATTGGGTTAAGATCTGGTGATTGACTTGGCCATTGCAGAATGTTCCACTTTTTTGCACTCATGAACTCCTGGGTAGCTTTGGCTGTATGCTTGGGGTCATTGTCCATCTGTACTATGAAGCGCCGTCCAATCAACTTTGCAGCATTTGGCTGAATCTGGGCTGAAAGTATATCCCGGTACACTTCAGAATTCATCCGGCTACTCTTGTCTGCTGTTATGTCATCAATAAACACAAGTGACCCAGTGACATTGAAAGCCATGCATGCCCATGCCATCACGTTGCCTCCACCATGTTTTACAGAGGATGTGGTGTGCCTTGGATCATGTGCCGTTCCCTTTCTTCTCCAAACTTTTTTCTTCCCATCATTCTGGTACAGGTTGATCTTTGTCTCATCTGTCAATAGAATACTTTTCCAGAACTGAGCTGGCTTCTTGAGGTGTTTTTCAGCAAATTTAACTCTGGCCTGTCTATTTTTGGAATTGATGAATGGTTTGCATCTAGATGTGAACCCTTTGTATTTACTGTCATGGAGTCTTCTCTTTACTGTTGACTTAGAGACAGATACACCTACTTCACTGAGAGTGTTCTGGACTTCAGTTGATGTTGTGAACGGGTTCTTCTTCACCAAATAAAGTATGCGGCGATCATCCACTACTGTTGTCATCCGTGGACGCCCAGGCCTTTTAGAGTTCCCAAGCTCACCAGTCAATTCCTTTTTTCTCAGAATGTACCCAACTGTTGATTTTGCTACTCCAAGCATGTCTGCTATCTCTCTGATGGATTTTTTCTTTTTTTTCAGCCTCAGGATGTTCTGCTTCACCTCAATTGAGAGTTCCTTTGACCGCATGTTGTCTGGTCACAGCAACAGCTTCCAAATGCAAAACCACACACCTGGAATCCACCCCTGACCTTTTAACTACTTCATTGATTACAGGTTAACGAGGGAGACGCCTTCAGAGTTAATTGCAGCCCTTAGAGTCCATTGTCCAATTACTTTTGGTCCCTTGAAAAAGAGGAGGCTATGCATTACAGAGCTATGATTCCTAAACCCTTTCTCCGATTTGGATGTGGAAACTCTCATATTGCAGCTGGGAGTGTGCACTTTCAGCCCATATTATATATATAATTGTATTTCTGAACATGTTTTTGTAAACAGCTAAAATAACAAAACTTGTGTCACTGTCCAAATATTTCTGGCCCTAACTGTATATGGGGTGAAGGAAAGATCAGAGTCAAACATTACACACAGACAGCAAGCCTATTTACTAGGCGTTATCATGGTGCCGCACACTGAGAGATGTCATATTTAGGGAGGTTAGTGGAGGGTGGAAGGAGAAGAAATTCAGTTTTGGAAAGGTTGAGTTTCAGACAGAGAGCGGACATGATATTGGAAACTGCGGTTAGACAGTCATTGGTGTTCTTTATTAGAGTGGGAGTAAGGTCAGGGGAAAAAGTGTATAGTTGTGTGTCATCAGCATAAAGATGGTACTGAAAGCCAAATCTGCTGATCATCTGTCCAATCGGAGCCGTGTAGAGAGAGAACAGAATAGATCCAAGCATAGAGAGTAGGAGATGGTGGTCAACAGTGTCAAAGGCTGCAGAGAGATCAAGAAGGCTAAGAAGAGAGTGGTCACCATTACGTTTTGCTGTCAGAAGATCATTGGTCACTTTGGTGAGAGCAGTTTCTTTAGAATGTAGGGGTGGAAAATAGACTGTAATGGGTCTAGAAGAGAGTGAGCGGAGAGGTAATGAGTGAGGCGGGAGTAGACCAGGTGCTCCAGGAGTTTAAAGATGAAGGGGAGATTGAAGATTGGTCTGTAGTTGTTTGTGCAGGATGGGACAAGAAAAGTTTACTTTAATAATGGAGTAATGATAGAGTGTTTGAAGGTGGAGGGGAAGATACCAGAAGAGAGGGAGAGATTGAAGATTTTGGTTAGGTGAGTGGTGACCACCGGAGAGAGAGACTGGAGTAGGTGTGAGTGGATGGGGTCAGCGGTGCATGTGGTGGGAGGAGAGGAAGAGAGGAGCCTGGAGACTTCTTCTTCTGTGATTGGGTCGAATGTGGAGAGTGAGCCGGAGGAAATGTCTGGAGAGGTAGGGGTAACAGCGATTTCAGGTTGGGAGTTGATTTCCCGACGGATGATTTCTATTTTCTCTGTGAAGTAAGAAGCCAGATCAGCACAGAGGTCAATATATGTTGATCTCCAAGGCTGTGGAGTCTATGGGATAGGTTGGGAGACAAACAAGAAAGGGGCACAGATCTAAGTGTAGCACATTTAGATTTGTATTTAATATGAATAAATCTAATCACTCACCTTTTGGGTGTCTTGTTTCAAGCTCAAGGGACCAATTTCAGTCTATGGTTCCAGGTTCCTTCAAATATGGTATGCAGCCCCGTCCTGGATGATTCGGATCACTCAGCCAGTGTGACCGTAGTAGGTAAATTCAAATTCAGACATCCGGAGGAAGTGTAGGGCGCTTCCACAATAAGACGATTCAGCAATCTTCGTATTTTTTAACATTTATTCATAATCAAAACTAAAAAAGTGCAATATAAAAAAACAAAGGTTTTAAAACTAACATACAACGCATTTCGGCTGAATATTTTGTACACAGCAGCCTTTCTCAGGTATCATAAAACTTAGTATCAGAAAGCATTATATACATATGCAGAGTTGTAGCACAATTACTCTAATTGGATAATTTACCTTGATTAGTTATTGTGGATATACTATGCCCTTCTATATATGGTGTTATATTTCTTTATTTACTTAGAAGGAAATATATAAGATGTCCCTTGCAGTTTCTTTATACTTCTCTTAGGCCAGGTTCACATTTGCGTTTGTGTCTGCATGGGCATGCAGACGCAAACACTGGGCAACCACTGCCATACTGATATGAACGCAGCTGAGATTCTCCGCATGTGTTCAGATCAGTATGGTGCTCAGCCACCCAATCAGCGATCTCAGCGGCAGCCAGGAGGCGGAGATCAGCAGTGGAGATCCTCCTCCTCCCGAGATTTCAATGTGATCCACAGCATTCTCCTGCGCTGTCATGCGGAGGACATTGTGGATCCATTGAGATCCATGCATTGTTTGTGCGTTTGCGGGCACTAGCTGATAAAACAAGCGCCCGCGAACACACAAAAAATACAACAGGCTGCGTTCGGAAGGCGGAGGAGGGCACATAAATTATGCGCATTCAAACGCAACCGAACTGTCACGGTGTAGTGAGAATCTTGATGAGGGAATGGCAGTTATGGGCAGGGTGACCAGGGAAGACTAGTCTGACCCTAGTCTAGGAACCCTGAATGGCCCTGATCCCGAAGGTGAGAAGGTTCGGGCCTCCAGCCTCTCCCTAAAACTCCTCCACCAGCCCTGCGCTATTCCCCCCTCACCTCCCTCCACAGAACTGGGATACAGCAACTCCAAAGGAAAGGACTTTAGTGTCATAGAAATGTTAATCTTATATTAATCTTTGATACCTTAATATTATATAATCTTATATTAATGTTTGATAGTTTAATACAATAGAATTTTCTATATAGTCTATATTCATTATGTAGTTATGTTAGTATATGTAGGTATTACATTGCTTGCAGATGTAGTGGGGTAATTTTCCACTGTGTCTGGTTCACACATTCAAGGCCAAATGGCATGAGTAGAATATTACAGGTTAAGGGAGTGTTTCACTCCCTAAGCATGTGAATGTACTCCTTTATACTTTAATTAACTAGATTCTCTTATAATAATGGGAAAATACCAAATGCTTGCACCTGCAGTGTAAATTGTATAACGTCATTCTTTCAATGTTGATTATAAAAATAACTGTTGATTCAGAGAAGGCAGACACTCTGCCATATACCTTCAGAGGTGATGTTTTGAGTTGTCTCCTCATATATGAGAAATAAACCTGAGTGTTAATTCGATTTCAGCCGTCTCCGGCCAGTTTCATTCCATAAAGGGAGATTTTCCTGACATTCTGGTCCTTCAAGGTACCGTCACACAGGGACATATCGCCGGCGATATTGCCGGGGATCGCGGGAGCGCGCATCCCTGACAACATCGCCGGTGAGCTGTCACACTGAGCAACTTACCGGCGATGTCGCCGGCTAGTTGCCGCGGCTATCGCTCGCTGGGTTGCCCAGCAACCCAGCAAGCGATAACCCGCAATTTTGTAGATAGGCGGAGTCGCCCGTAACATTGCGGGTTGCCGCGTTACACAGGGCGATCAGGCAGAATCGCCTGAGCAACATCGCCAGGTTTCCCAACATTGTTGGGAAACCTGGCGATGTGACTCAGGCGATTCATCGCCTGATTATCGCCCTGTCACACGTGGCAATTCGCCGGCGATGTCGCCGCAACCTGGCCACGCCCCTCGGTTGCCGGCAACATCGCCGGCGATATCTCCCTGTGTGACGGTACCTTCAAAGCCAAGTCCAAAATCCCCTCCGTCTTTGAACGGTAAGACTGACGCCATGCACGGGGAGGGTCACAGACTCTGTACACCTAAGTCCTCCGTCTGAATTGATGTCAAAAGAGGCCAGTTTTCTCATTGACTCCAGGAGGGGTGACGGATTTGAACACAGTCAAGGAGATACTGGTGGCTGGACACATCTGACTTTGGTAAGACCCTTGTTTGTTAGGATGTTTATCTATTCATGAGAAGATGAGAAGACAGTTTATGTTTGTCTATTCATGAGAAGATGAGTAGACAGTTTCAGTAGTTTTAGCGATAGGGAGAATCCAACGGTATTGAAGTCGCGGAAAGAGGGAGTAGATGGCTCCATTCCCATGTCTTATTGCCTGAGATGACTTATAACTAAACTGGTTGTTATTTTGTCTGAGTTCTGGACCAAACTGGCTGTCATTTGGGGAACGTTATTAGACAGCATTAGGTCATTGGATTGACCGTTGAAATCTTTTTGAACGACTGACTTGTGGGTTGGAAGGACATTGTAGTGGAGGGATAACTAGTCAGTTTAACTAGTGAAGATAACTATGTTCAATTGTTTAGTTTGTGTGGAGGAGGGCCCAGCCAATTACTGCTGGGTATTCCTCTATGAAAATTGTTACATTGAGGGTCCTTTCACACGGTCTATGATAAGACAACAGTAATAAACTATTCCATGCGCACGTTAAAGATATTTTGTCTAGACGGGTTAGGTTAGGGCATATATGTATTAACGTTTTATAAATTGTAGGGGAGACACTGGAGCTGGCTCGGAGGTGTCTACTTCTGACACCTTAAGTTATGCTGCAAAAGGGACCACTAGGGGGTTCCGCGTTTACTGACCACCCTAATCATTAATAGTGGGTATGAGTTAATGATTTGTAGGGTCCCGCGCTCACTTACACCTACTTATTCTCCTTTTAATGAGACGTTCACAGAGATTAATTCAAATATTTATTATATCTATGTGTTAAAAACAATTTGTCAATTAAATTGATCAGTAAAATCAAATAAAAAGCTGATATGTGAGTCAGTTGGTTTCACCCGGTTTTTTATTCCAGGGCGTTTCTCATTACTTCTTCCTCTTTTCCCCTCTTGCTAGTAATGTTGCTTGGAATTCTGTCCCTGTAAACAATTTAGGGACTATTAGGGGTTAACCTGGATCTCTAGTTTTACCTTATGTTGCTTATAATCTAATTTCCTTACCTATAACCTTCAGTATGATGCTTGTTTGTCTGGCAGGCACCTCTTCTGGGTATTTGGTTTTTGCCTGTAGGATTTTACATAGATTTTTTGTCAGAACTTAACGTTAGAGTAAATTGGAAATTAAAGATGTACTATGTGATTTTCACCTTGTCTGATATTCCTTGTCAACGCCTTGTCAACAATAAGGAGCATACTAATTAGAGGAGCCTAGTGAAGTGTTAATCATTGCCTATTTACTATCTGTATAGCACAATAGATGAAAACAGAGTGATTAAGAGAAATCAAGTGGTGACCAGCAGAGGACGAGTGGGATAGAGGAAAGATCAAAGCTGTAAGTGATCTAGAGACATAATATCAAGTGAGGCATAAAGCTGTATTATAAGACTGAATGGAAGTTCATATATTTTAGATATCTCACTACAGAGGAGGAAACTTTACAGAGATACAATCTTAAAGGAATATCAGACAAGGTGAAAATCACATAGTACATCTTTAATTTCCAATTTACTCTAACGTTAAGTTCTGACAAAAAATCTATGTAAAATCCTACAGGCAAAAACCAAATACCCAGAAGAGGTGCCTGCCAGACAAACAAGCATCATACTGAAGGTTATAGGTAAGGAAATTAGATTATAAGCAACATAAGGTAAAACTAGAGATCCAGGTTAACCCCTAATAGTCCCTAAATTGTTTTTGAAAAGAGGAAGAAGTAATGAGAAACGCCCTGGAATAAAAAACCGGGTGAAACCAACTGACTCACATATCAGCTTTTTATTTGATTTTACTGATCAATTTAATTGACAAATTGTTTTTAACACATAGATATAATAAATATTTGAATTAATCTCTGTGAACGTCTCATTAAAAGGAGAATAAGTAGGTGTAAGTGAGCGCGGGACCCTACAAATCATTAACTCATACCCATGTATTAACGTTTGTTTATCAAATAAGTGTGTTATAATCTTATTTTGTGTCTTGCTTGTTTGTATGCAACTGTGTTATATGATCTTGTCCGGTCGTTTAATAGGTTTGATTGTAATAAGTGTTATTGTTTTATTGCTGCTTGCTGTTATATATCTTTCTAAGGTTATAATTGTTAATTGTGCAATAAGCTGTTCACTTTATACTGGTGATTTGACGACTGCTAATTATCTCTACTTCTTAACACTGTTATACGATTTTTTTGCTTTTTTTCTTCTCTTTCACTCTGTTGAGTGAGAAAGAAGCTCGCCTTTCCCCCCTACCACTCTGTGCAAATCTGCTGACAGCTGACACACTCCAAGCTACAAAACGGATGAAGGGAAACAGTTTGCAGCGTTGATCCCCCACTCACCCCACCCTTTTTGTATTTGTAGCTTAATGTTGTACTGAGAACCTGGATATGGTTCTGATCCGCTGATTAGATTATTAACAATATTGTCAGTTTTTGTCAGATTCTCTAGGTTGGGATATTGCTAACATTGTGAAGGTATACGCATGTAGAAAAAAGGAGTGTGAAAGGAAGTGACTGGTATGAGACTCCTTGACTGAACTGAATGAACTGTATGAACATATGCATGTAATAAAGATATGAACATAAAAATCTTGACTGTTTAAAGGAGTCCGACTAGGTGTGATCTCTGGTCAAATGGGCCAGAGGTACAACCAGGTACATTTTATCAAGTGAAAATCACATAGTCATGAATGATATAAGCTGAAACCAAGTATTTTGCTAGCACCATGAAACTAAGCATAAAGACTTTGAATACACGTAGTTGGGCCTGTCCTGTCCGTGTTTTCTGGTAGCCTGTGGTTTTGCGATAAGCTAACTAATATTTGGGGAAGTTGCTAGTGAAACGATTGTGTGTTGAAAGTTCCGCAGATTGTGTGTGGGCTGTGACTCGTGTCCTTTATGGTAGGTGGTTACTAACCAAAGTATTTCTAAAAACCACACAGGCTTAAATAAGATTTGTAAAACAAGGGAATGCCCAGTGGGCACTCTGGTCTGTGAATATCCATGCCCTTATAAGTAATTCTCATTTAAACCTTACCCCCACAGGCTTGAAGAACAACATCCTGTATTTATGTCACAGTCCGGACGGACAGGTCTTTCACACCAAGCACATATGTGTTAGAAACAGAGCTCTTGATTAAATTTTTGTATATACCTATATACATATATATTCATGTATGCATATATTTATATAAAGGGAAAACCAGTACTAATTGTCAACAACTATTGAAATACGTTAATCTACATTGTACCGAAGGCACTGCTCTTGTTTTTCTGGGAATTGTGATATTTGCACTTTGTGTAGCAGTTAGGATTACCTGGAATATAGTGAAAGGGCGACCTCCGGCAAATAGCTTGTAGATGTCTTGCTCTGAGTGAAAATTTGGGTTTCCTCTGAGGGTTGGAGAATTGCTAAAATTATTGACAAGTGTTATAATCAACTATTCACTGGGTTTGGACCTCTATCAGAAAGATATCCAGAGTTTAAAGCGTTCCAACTTAATGTTCATGGGATCCCCATTGTTCAGTGGACCCCTGCAACATTGTTAAATCACATAGAGGAATATAATCTCTGGTATCCTAAAAACACACCATGCAAGTGTCCTCTAAATAACGGACAACCAGAGGATCACACCCAGTCTGCAAAACTTTCTGTTCTCCTCAGTGGATTCCAACTATAACATGGGTAACGTGTCAGGTAAAGGAATAAAATGTGATTGTTTGATGTACCACAAAGATAGACCACTAGAAGGTGATGTTAAGTTTATGCATAAAATTGATCCAGAATATGTAAAGTATGTTGATAGGTAGGAGAAGAGGTTTGGTTTCAAAAGAACACTCAATTTGAGTCAGTGTGAGATGTTGGTGACGGAAATTGATAAGTGCAATGAGAAAAGTAAAAGGAAGTATCGTTTAGACAATGCAAGAAAATGGTTACAAGTGGCACAAAGTCAAGAAAAGGGTAACAGGCAAAGTAAGGAGGTAAATAAAAGTGAGATGTTACCTCTATGTGAAGACATCTTACCTATGATTTAGGTGCCAAGTGGCCAAGGATGAATGGTACATGTGTACAGAACATGGACAGATAAGGATGTCATTGAAGCTACTCAGGGGATCCCTCACCCAAAAATAAAAGTGAGGGAATTTGAGGAAGGAGTGAGAGGATTATACACTAGTTTCACATTAAATGGAGTTGAATTAGAGCGAATAATAATGAAAATTATGGGTCCTGACTGGTATGCTATATGCGGGGACTTTTCAGGTCTTCAGGGGAATCCCCCGAGCCCCATATTCTTTGACAATGCTGCCCTGACAGTAGCATTAAATGGACTCATGGACAGAGTAAAGAACAGATATACAGGGACAGCAAACTTGACAGAGATAAACAGAACAATCCAACAAGACGATGAGGATGTAGACAGATACTACCACAGACTAAAGGAAGTATTTGACATACACAGTGGGATTGCACAACCCGCCGACATGAGGAATGGCACCCATTATGAACAACAATTGAAAAATGCATATCTCAGGGACTGCCACTCTCAGATCGGTGGCTAAATCACTAAACACATGGTGACAAATAGAACAGCAAGACTCACTGAGGTTCTAGAGTATGCCAGACATGCTGAGAGATGGTTTAAGGACAAGAAGAAAAACAAAAAAGGACAGATATTACTGGTTGATGACACTTGTTAGATATTAGTAGCCCAGACAGGATATAAGAAGAGAGGGGGATATAGAGGTATAAGTAGAGGAAGACTCACGGATGGACAGACAAATGGAAGATCCACCTGCTGTCACTGTGGGAAATGGGACATTATCTCCGAGACTGCCCTGACAGACAGACTGAAGTAAATCACCCTACTCAATGACTAGACAGAAGTGTCTCCTCACAATTAACTACCTGACTATAAGGACTGCTCTGGAACTACTGAATAAATCTGTGATTAAGTAATCTCTTTATTATTAATAATTCAGTATTATCTAGAGGATTCTGGTATGGGTACTTGGTGGTCTAAGCAAGCCAATCTCTATCAAACCTTTGCCAGTGTTTGAAATTTGTATGTGTATTTTGTGGCTGATTATATGTTTTAATGTGTCTTTAGATGTATAATTGAATGAGACTGGTTTTTGTCAGTTGATTTCAGAGACCAGAAGGTTTATATTTATGATTGTCTTTATTGACTGATATGAATGATACTATAGTAAAATTGTAGAGAAGTATATCCAACCTCCTCACGGTAGGAGACATAAGTGGGTGA
This sequence comes from Allobates femoralis, assembly GCA_033576535.1. NCBI lineage: Eukaryota > Metazoa > Chordata > Amphibia > Anura > Aromobatidae > Allobates > Allobates femoralis. The sequence continues at coordinate 55,432,049 of JARQOC010000006.1, forward strand.
GACAATTTAGATGTGGAACTTGATAAAGGAACCTTCCCTGAAGAAGGGTGTCGAGTGAGACTTTATCCTGAACACACCACTGTCTTGTTGTCTAATGACCGATTTGAATGTGTGCTTAGGCAAAATGAATGATATTTTTGATTGCCATAATAAGTGAACATGGATGGATCATGAAAGTGTTGAAAAATTATTACAATTCCAATTTTCTGTTGCCACTTGCTGTTACTTAGTCTGGCAAGGCCAACAGATGAATGTTATTGCCCATATTGTATGTGTAGTGTATACGGGTGAATTCAGTGTTTTACTGCTCATTAGTCTGTGTGTTTTGATTCAGTAATGAATTGCATGGATAAAAATAATGAATGTACTATTTCATACTTTAATTAACTAGATTCTCTTATAATGATGGGAAAATACCAAATGTTTGCACCTGCAGTGTAAATTGTATAACGTCATTCTTTCAATGCTTCAATTTTTTTTCTCCTGTAAATTCTATGTTGATGCCTTTGCCCAACAAGATCTACTTTTGTCTCATCTGACCAGAGAATATTCTTCCAAAACGTTTTAGGCTTTCTCAGGTAAGTTTTGGCAAACTCCAGCCTGGCTTTTTGATGTCTCGGGGTAAGAAGTGGGGTCTTCCTGGGTCTCCTACTATACAGTCCCTTTTCATTCAGACGCCGACGGATAGTACAGGTTGACACTGTTGTACCCTCAGACTGAAGGGCAGCTTGAACTTGTTTGGATGTTAGTCGAGGTTCTTTATCCACCATCCGCACAATCTTGTGTTGAAATCTGTCGTCAATTTTTCTTTTCCGTCCACTTCTAGGGAGGTTAGCCACAGTGCCATGGGCTTTAAACTTCTTGAGGACAGTGCGCACGGTAGACACAGGAACATTCAGGTCTTTGGAGATGGACTTGTAGCCTTGAGATTGCTCATGCTTCCTCACAATTTGGTTTCTCAAGTCCTCAGACAGTTCTTTGGTCTTCTTTCTTTTCTCCATGCTCAATGTGGTACACACAAGGACACAGGACAGAGGTTGAGTCAACTTTAATCCATGTCAACTGGCTGCAAGTGTGATTTAGTTATTGCCAACACCTGTTAGGTGCCACAGGTAAGTTACAGGTGCTGTTAATTACACAAATTAGAGAAGCATCACATGATTTTTCTAACAGTGCACTACTTTTGTCCATCCCTTTTTTATGTTTGGTGTGGAATTATATCCAATTTGGCTTTAGGACAATTCTTTTTGTGTTTTTTCATTGAAGACAAATTAAATGAAGATAATAATACCAAAGAATTTGTGATTGCAATCATTTTCAGGAAGAAACTGAGTATTATCTGACAGAATTGCAGGGATGTCAATACTTTTGGCCACAACTGTACATCCACCTGTTTGAAATGTGTTCTTGTTATAAACATTATTTTCATGTGAGATTTCCAAATCAAGGAACACTGCTTTGTTTGAGGTTATATTAGAGGTGAAGGTGTTCGTAGAGCATCGCTGGAGGAATCGAGTTTGTGATATCAGCCATGGCTGTTTCACTCTGTGTTTGGAGGTTCTGAGGGTGAGGGGCGCTACTTGGTCCAGGGAGCTTCGGAGAGAGTCATTGTAGTGATTTACTGCCATATCAGGACAGGAGAAGGAGGAGATTGGGGACAGTGATGAGTGTAGAGAGTCTGTGAGTGTATGATGGTTAATGGCCTGTAGATTTCTGAATGTGTGATGGGTAGGGGTGTGCTGGATTGGGTGGGGATTTGTGAGTGTGAAGGAGAGAATGTTGTGGTCAGAGAGGGAAAGAAGTCAATTATCTAAATTCCCCATTACATGGCACAACATCGTTAACAATATCGCTTAAACGTCACAGATTTGGAGTCGTTGAAGCGACATCGTTACGACCTCATTGCGTGTGACTCTGAAAGGTTGTAATGATAAATAACTGGGTCGCTGATCGCAGGTTTGAGAACATGTTCTCAAACCAGACGATCAGCAATCAACCAACCTGGTATATCGTTGTGTTCGACACCGCGATAATGATGTCGTTTACGACTTCGCCCATTCACAGCAATGAGCAGGTATAGTTCACTGGGTTGTGCGAACAATACCTGCTCACTACATTGTTGGTGAGCTGTCCATGATATCTAGACATGTGACATCTCACCAGCGATGTTGAAACGATGTCGGAAACGACCGCGCGCCCACGAGATTGTTGCTGACATCGTTTCAACATCGTGCCATGTAATGGTACCTTAAGGAGGAGGTTGAACAGAGCTCAACAAAGATCAGGTCAAGGGTGTTACCATCCTTGTGTGTCTCCGAGGTTGAGAGCTGTGAGAGGTCAAGAGATGTGGTTAGAGATAGGAGCCGGGATGCTGATGGGGAGATGGGGCTGTTTATGGGGATGTTGAAGTCTCCCAGAATAAGGGTTGGTAATTCTGAGGACATGAAATGCGGCAGCCACACGGAGAAATGGTCGAAGAACTGGGTGGGTGACCCTGGGGGGGGGGTATACCACTGCAACTCTGAGGGGCAAGGAATGGAAGAGCCCAATGGTGTGGACCTCAAAAGAAGGGAATGAAAGTGATGGAGCTGGGGCGATGACCTGGAAAGTACATTGTGGCCAACTCCACCATAATGTCTGTTCCCAGGTCTCGGGGAGTGAGAGAAATGTAAGCCACTATAACAAATAGTGGAAGGGGTCACTATGTCTGAATCCTGGATCCAGGTTTCTGTGAGAGCCAGGATATTAAGAGAGTTAGTTAGAAAGTAGTTGTGGATGAAGGGAAGCTTGTTGCATACAGACCATGGATTCCAGAGAGTGCAATTAAAAGGGGGAGATGAAAGTATGCAAGTAATGTTTATGAGGTTAGCATGGTTTCTATGTGTGGTGGGGAGGGGTTGAAGTTGGTAGAGGGTGGACCAGGAGTTGGAGAGATATTATCTGACAGGAGCAGCAGTAAAAAGAGAAAAGGCAAATAGTTTTTTTTTTATTGTAACTTTGCTCCTGATGCAACACCCTGTAATCTGGTGGTCTGAGATTATTTAGTACGTTATTATTATTTAGTACGTATGGGAGCTCAATAAAGTAGAGGGAAGGAGAGAAGGGCTTATGTGGATGAGGGGTGATGAAGGGGGATGGCAAGGTGAAAGTGAATGGCAAAGGCACATAGAACAATAGGTATTGAAGTAAAGGACATGGTAAAAAAAATTTTTAATATTTAATAAAGTGGCTTACCTGACTCCTGCCCTGACTAAATGCCATGAAGTAAATGCAAGCCATTTACCATTCAATGCCACTTTGCATGAGATGCCACCTGTGCTGACCCCCCCCCCACACATGTACCCCTTAGGACTGAACTAAATTTATAGGACACACTAAAGAATCAGGTGAGGGGGATTGTAGGAAGTCACATGGCTTCAGGTAATTAGCAGCTACACCTCACTGCAGGGGATAAATAGATGATGAAAGGCCACAGATCAGATATTAGGCAAAGCTGGTTCCACACAATTACACCTCCTACAAGATAACATTTACAGAGTGGGAAATAGTCATATACTGGTGAGTAAAGAATATAATGCATACAGATGACATAGAGTTTACAATAAATACAGAGGTAGATTTACCATAAGGCTATATGAGTCAGGCTGATATTGCAATGGAGGTCATTGCAGCAAGCAGAGGTAGATTTAACATGCAGTGTTACAATAAGATTGGAAGCCCAATTTAGCAAATGCAGATGACAGCAAACATTGTTGGAATATTACCTGCATGGGGAGAAGAGAGGATGAATATTAGTTAACTGCCATGAAGTAACTGCAAGCCACTTAGCATTCAATGCCACTTTGCATGAGATGCAACACATGCTGACCCCCCCACACGTATCTCATTCTAAACTTGACCAAAGTGAGTTTGCCCCTCCGGACTCCCAGAGGACAAGTTTACCAACAATCCCATCTCTGTAAAGTGAACTTTAATACTGCCATGAAGAGGTTGGTGTAACCTTTACATCGAGCCCTGACCCCACCTAAAACCAATAAACCTGCTCGACCTCACCCTGCTGCAAACCAGACAGAAAATATCCATCCTGGATTATGAATCGTTGGTTGTCACCTTCTAGCTGTCTAATCCGCACAACTACCCCTTCTGTCATTGGAATGATCAAAGCCATCCTGCAGTTGACCGCTATCCGGGCCCTTTCCACAGCTACTGCATCCCCGACTCCTTGCCACGCAACCCGTGAATAATCTCAAACCAAACTATTATGAGTTGAAAGAACAAACCCATCATTCTATCTACATCTGCCTTTATCACTGTCATCAGCTCCGCGCTCCTCCAAGTACACAAGTCATTCCCCCTGGCGTGGATTACCAATACCATTGGTACCTACTCAAGTCCATCACTTCTGGAAGTCCCTGGGTCCAAGTGACACCCCGAATTCCCCTCCAAAACACCTCGATATTGAAGTCCCAAAAAGCATCCACTGGGTCTGATCACTGCCCTTTGTGCTGTCAGCATACAGTCATATGAAAAAGTTTGGGCACCCCTCTTAATCTTACTAATTTTTTTTGGTTTAAAATCGGGTTTTTTGCAACAGCTATTTCAGTGTGATATATGTAATAACTGATGGACACAGTAATATTTCAGGATTGAAATGAGGTTTATTGCACTAACCAAAAATGTGAAATATGCATTATTTCAAAATTTGACAGGTGCAAAAGTATGGGCACCCTTCTGATTTTCATGATTTGAATACTCCTAACTACTTTTTACTGACTTACTGAAGCACTAAATTGGTTTCGTAACCTCATTGAGCTTTGTACGTCATACCCCGGTGTATCTAGTCATGATAAAAGCTATTTCAGGTGTCCACTTACAAGTTGTTCTCCTATTTGCATCTTCTCTGAGGAGTGGCATCATGGGCTCCTCAAAACAGCTCTCAAATGATCTGAAAAACAAGATTGTTCAACATAGTTGTTCAGGGGAAAGATACAAAAAGTTGTCTCAGAGATTCAACCTGTCAGTTTCCACTGTGAGGAACATAGTAAGGAAATGGAAGACCACAGGGACAGTTCTTGTAAAGGCCAGAAGTGGCAGGCCAACAAAAATATCAGAAAGGCAGAGAAGAAGAATGGTGAGAACAGTCAAGAACAATCCACAGACCACCTGCAAAGACCTGCAGAATCATGTTGCTGCAGATGGTGTCACTGTGCATCGGTCAACAATACAGCGCACACTGCACAAGGAGAAGCTGTATGGGAGAGTGATGCAAAAGAAGCCGTTTCTGCATGCACGCCACAAGCAGAGTCGCCTGAGGTATGCAAAAGCACATTTGGACAAGCCAGTTACATTTTGGAAGAAGGTCCTGTGGACTGATGAAACAAAGATTGAGTTGTTTGGTCATACAACAAGGCGTTATGCATGTCGCCACAAAAGCACAGCATTCCAAGAAAAACACTTGCTACCCACTGTCAAATTTGGGGGAGGGTCCATCATGCTTTGGGGCTGTGTGGCCAATGACAGCATCGGGAATCTTATTAAAGTTGAGGGTCGCATGGATTCCACTCAGTATCAGCAGATTCTTGAGAATAATGTCTAAGAATCAGTGTCAAAGTTGAAGTTAACCGGGGATGGATCTTTCAGCGAGACAATGATCCAAAACACCGCTCCAAATCTACTCAGGCATTCATGCAGAGGAACAATTACAATGTTCTGGAATGGTCATCCCAGACCTGTATATCATTGAACATCTGTGGGATGTTTTGAAGTGGTCTGTCCATGCTCGGCGACCATCAAACTTAACTGAACTGGAATTGTTTTGTAAAGAGGAATGGTCAAAAATACCTTCATCCAGGATCCAAGAACTCATTAACAGCTACAGGAAGCGACTAGAGGCAAAAGGTGGATCTACTAAATATTAATGTCACTTTTCTGTTGAGGTGCCCATACTTTTGCACCTGTCAAATTTTTAAATAATGCATATTTCACATTTTCGGTTAGTACAATAAACCTCATTTCAATCCTGAAATATTACTGTGTCCATCAGTTATTACATATATCACACTGAAATAGCTGTTGCAAAAACCCAATTTTAAACCAAAAAAAATGAGTAAGATTAAGAGGGGTGCCCAAAGTTCTTCATATGACTGTATATAGGAATGGCCAAGGAACCAAATTGTGGAGTGTTTGGGGCCTTAAACAAATTAACGCTCACAATCTAATATATAATCACCCTAACGCACTTCCGTCAGTTTCGGCATTGTTTCCGTCGTCGTGTCCGTGGCTGCCAAACTTACGGAAATGCGTTAGGGTCATATTACATTAGATAGATTACATATATATCCCGGACATTGCAAGTTAAGCTCCTCCTGCCCGCTCACCCCCCGCCTGTCAACACACTTCCCCCCGCTGCCCCATCACCCCCCTGCCTGTCACCATATCCCCCCTCCACTGCCCCGTCACCCCCCACCTGTCACAACAGTTCCCCCCGCTGCCCCATCACCCCCCTGCCTCTCACCATAGCCCCCCTCCACTGCCCTGTCACCCCCAGCCTATCACCACAGCCCCTCCGCTGCCCGATCGCCCCCCTCCACTCTCCGGTCACCCCCCGCCTGTCAGCACAGCCCCCCTCCACTGTCCGGTCACCCCCCCCCCACCCCGCCTCTTACCACACCTCCCTCCAGCCAGCCGCGATCTCTTTTCATGGTGCTTCAGGACCTCTGATGACGTCACGATGATGGGTGGACTCACAGATCACATGACCGTGACGTCATCAAAGGTCCTGTCCCGATCTAACCTCCGCTGCCTACTCATCCCCCTGCGATGCCCACTGACCCACGCTCTGCTCCCTCACCCCCCGCTCTGCCCACTCACCCCCACTCTGCCCCTGACCCTGCTCTGCCCACTGACCCCCACTCTCACCACTGACCCCCACTCTGCCCACTGACCCCCACTCTGCCCACTGACCCCCTAACTCTGCCCACTGACCCCCCAACTCTGCCCCTCACCCCCACTCTGCCCCCTCACCCCCACTCTGCCCACTGACCCCCACTCTGCCCCTGACCCTACTCTGCCCACTGACCCCCACTCTGACCACTGATCCCCACTCAGCCCACTCACCCCCCCCAACTCTTCTCCCTGACCCCCTCTCTGCCCCCTCACCCACACTCTGCCCACTCATCCTGCTCTGCCCACTCACCCCCACTCTCTGCCCACTCACCCCCTCTCTGCCCACTCACCCCCTCTCTGCTCACTGACCCCCTCTCTGCTCACTCACCCCCTCTCTGCCCACTCACCCCCACTCTGCCCACTGACCATGCTCTGCCCACTGACCCTGCTCGGCCCACTGACCCCTCACACTGCCCACTGACCCTGCTATGCCCACTGACCATGCTCTGCCCACTCACCCTACTCGGCCCACTGACCCCTCACACTGCCCACTCACCCTGCTCTGCCCACTGACCCTGCTCTGCTCACTCACCACTCACACTGCCCACTCACCCTGCTCTGCCCACTGACCCTGCTCTGCTCACTGACCACTCACACTGCCCACTGACCCTGCTCTGCCCACTGACCCCTCACACGGCCCACTGACCCTGCTCTGCCCACTCACCCCTCACACTGCCCACTGACCCCTCACACTGCCCACTCACGCCTCACACTGCTCACTGACCACTCACACTGCCCACTGAACATGCTCTGCCCACTGACCCCTCACACTGCCCACTGACCATGCTCTGCCCACTGACCCCTCACACTGCCTACTGACCCTGCTCTGCCCACTCATCCTGCTCTGCCCACTCAACCCCACTCTCTGCCCACTCACCCCCTTTCTGCCCACTCACCCCCTCTCTGCCCACTGACCATGCTCTGCCCACTGACCCTGTTCTGCCCACTGACCACCCTCTGTTCACTCACCCCCCGCTCTGCCCTTTCACCATGCCCACTGACCCCTGCCCTGCCAACTGACCGTGCCCACTCACCCATGCTCTACCCACTGACCCTTCTCTGCCCACTCACTGTGCCCACTGACCGCCGCTCTGCCCACTAACCCCTGCTCTGCCCACTGACTGTGCCCAATAACCCTTGCTATGCCCACTAAACCCTGCTCTGCCCACTCACCCCCGCTCTGCCCGCTGACCCCTGCTCAGCTCACTGACTGTGCCCACTCACCCCTGCTCTGCCCACTCACCCCTGCTCTGCCCACTGATCCCCCACTCTGCCCACTGACCCCCGCTTTGCCCACTGACCCCCAGCTGATCCGTTTCCCAGCCAACGACAGGTCCTTTCCTGCCAGCTACAAGACAGGTGGAGCGAGCCACTGGAGAGTAAGTATCCTCACTGAGGTTTTTTTTTTTTTTTTTATTATCACCATGAAGGAGCGGGGGGGGGGGGGTGCAGGCCCAGATGGAGGGGGGCCGCAGGGAGTGGAGGCCCAGAGGGACGGGGGCCGCGGGGACCGGAGGGGGTCAGGAGTAGCGCCTCCATCCTGCTGCCCAACACCATCCTGCCCCCCCGACTCCATCCCGCACCTCCACCACCATCCTGACCCCCCGCCAACATCCTGCCCCGCCGCCTCCATCCTCCCCCCCCGCCACCATCCTGCCCTGCCGTCTCCATCCTGCCCCGCCTTCTCCATCCTGCCTCGCTCCGTCCATCCTGCGCCACTCACCTCCATCCTGCCCCTCCGTCTCCATCCTGCCCCTCCGTCTCCATCCTGCCCATCCGTCTCCATCCTGCCCCTCCGGCTCCATCCTGCCCCTCCGGCTCCATCCTCCCCTCAGGCTCCATCCTGCCCCGCCGCCTCCATCCTGCCCCGCCCCCTCCATCCTGCTCCGCCACCCAACATCCTGCCCCCCCTTGCTCCATCCTGCCCCGCTCACTCCATCCTGCCCTGCTCGCTCTATCCTGCCCTGCTCGCTCCATCCTGACTCCCGCTCTTCTTGCTCCCCCGCCTCCATCCTGCCCTCCCGCTTACTCCATCCTGCCCCACTTGCTCCATTCTGCTCATCTGGCTCCATCCTGCTCCTCCGGCTCCATCCTGCTCAATCCTGACCCTTCGGCTTCATACTGCTCCTTCGGCTCCATCCAGCCCCGCTCGATCCATCCTGCCCCGCTCTATCCATCCTGTCCCCCGCTGTTATTGCTCCCCCGGCTCCATCCTGCCCCGCTCGCTCCATCCTGCCCCCCCCCTCCCACCTCCATCCTGTTGCCCCCGCCTCCATCCTGTTGCCCCGCCTCCATCCTGTTGCCCCCGGCTCCATCCTGTTCCCCCCGGCTCCATCCTGTTCCCCCCGGCTCCATCCTCTTTCCCCCAGCTCCATCCTGTTTTCCCCGCTCCATCCTGTTTCCCCCGCCTCCATCCTGCCCCCTCCAGCTTCATCCTGCCCCCCCTTCCTGCTCCATCCTGCCCCGCTCGCTCCATCCTGCCCCACTCGCTCCATTCTGCCCCCCCAACACAATCCTGCCCCCCCTCCTCAGCTGATCACTTTCCCAGGCAACGACAGGTCCTAAAGGCCTGGAGGACCTACAAGGCGGAGGTGGAGCGAGCCGCCGGACAGGTGAGTATCCTCACTGAGGATTTTTTAAATTTTACTGTGGACGACCGGGGCCAGGAGGAGTGGGGGACCGCGGTGACCGCAGTATTGCCATATACCATAGTGCTGCTATACATGTGCTATAATGTACTGCCATATACCATAGTGCTGCTATACATGTACTGTAATGTACCGCCATATACCATAGCACTGCTATACATGTACTGTAATGTACCGCCATATACTATAGTGCTGCTATAAATTTACTATAATCTACCGCCATATACTATAGTGCTGCTATACATGTGCTGTCATTACCACCATATACCATCCTACTGCTATATATATATATATATGTACTTCACTCATGTTGACTTAACAAGTTCTGTCAATCACAGTATATCAACTACATACATATTCTACACTACCCCATTCTTTAGAATCGGCCCGCCATATATAAAAGCCGAAGCCACTTCCGTCTTCAAGTGACAACAATTACGTCACCGCACGCAAGTGCCTTGGCCACTACACCCGCTCAGGGTGGACCAAGATGCCGGCCGTAAGCAGAGCGGGACTCACCCAGCCCCGCCACGCTTACGGCCGCCCCAACACTGCCCAAAACACCCACACATCACGGGCGAGAGACGACCGGCGTTAGCCGGTTGTCTCCTGTCCGCCACACACCACTTCGGGAGACGACCGCCATTACCTGCGGCTGCTTTCACAAGTCCTGGCTCCTCCCCCTCACTTCCGGCGCCCGGGGCTGCGCAATGGCGGCCGCACGGATCACCCTCCGCTCCTGCACTGCCACCAGCCTCCGGGGCTCAGTCCTCTGCCGGACGTCAGGAGGCCAAGTGGCCCCGGGGATACGCACACCGCTGCTGTGCAGCCTAAACCGAGGGAGAGAGGTATGCAGCCTGTAGGAGGAGGAGAGGTGGCGTCATGTCGCCCCTCCAGCCTCCCCTGTCCTCTGCCCTCCAGCTTCCCCTCTCCTCTGCCCTCCAGCCTCCCTGTCCTCTGCCCTCCAGCCTCCGCTCTCCTCACCCCTCCAGCCTCCGCTCTCCTCACCCCTCCATATGCAATGTACAGTATGTATATATATGTGTGTGTATGTAGTCACTTCCGTCACTTTGTCCGCACTTCCATCACTTTGTCCGCACTTCCGTCACTTTGTACACACACATACACATACACACACACACACAAACACACACACACACACTCCGCTATACTTACCACTGGCCCTGCGTCCGCCGCCTGGATCCTCAGTCGACATCTCGCCACCCCCAAACTACTGGATCCAATATAGCGTCCAAGAAGTCTTGCCAAACTTCCCGGACATATTGGATCCAGTCTTCCGGGGCCGCCAACATACTTTGTCCAAGATGGCATCCGGGAAGTCTCGCCAGACTTCCCAGACCCAATATTGGATCCAGTCGTCCGGGGGCCGCGACATGTCGACTCAGGATCCACGTGGCGGGGAAGACGCAGGGCCGGTGGTAAGTATAGCGAAGTGTCTGTATGTGTGTGTATGTGTGTGCTGACCACTCTGCCCACGCCGGTGCGCTGACCACTCTGCCCACGACGCTGCGCTGACCAATCTCACCGCACTCACTGCTAACCACTGAGCCACCACACTCACTGCTAACCACTGAGCTACCTCACTCACAACTAACCACTGAGCCACCGCACTCACTGCTAACCACTGAGCCAACGCACTCACTGCTAACCACTGAGCCACCGCACTCACTGCTAACCACTAAGCCACCGCGCACTGCTAACCACTAAGCCACCGCCCAGTGCTAACCACTCAGCCACCACGCTGTGCTAACCACTGAGCCACCGCGCAGTGCTAACCACTGAGCCATCGCCCAGTGCTAACCACTCAGCCACCGTGCAGTGCTAACCACTGACCCACCTCTATACACACAATTCATTTCACCGCACTCCCCTATTAGTGAATCTCTCTCTCTCTCTCCTGTAAGTGAGGCGCCAAGCTCATTGGTCGGCGACAGCACACACCGACCAATGAGCTTCGCGCCTCCCTTCCTATTCAGATACATGGAGGACTTTGAGTTTCAAATTTACCGCTGTAAGTGAGGCGCGAAGCTCATTGCTCGGCGCCAGCACACACCGACCAATGACCTTCGTGCCTCACTTACAGCACTAAATTTGCAACTCAAAGTCATCCATGTATCTCAATGGGAAGTGAGGCGCTTCTCTCATTGTACTCATGACAGTAGCAACATTAACCCCTTACATTCCGTTTTATCTGTAATTTCTATAACACAGTGTGTAGTTGTACTGCCACTACAAAGTTAACCCCTTATATACCATTTCTGCCTTACCTCCATACGTTGTAGTCTCTATTACTACTCCCAGTAGGAACATTAACCCCTTATATTCCATTATTGTTGTTATTTCTATTACACAGTGTATAGTTGTAATCACACTGCGAAATTAACCCATTATATACCAGTTCAGCATTAACTGCATATTTAGTAGTGTTTATAACTACTGCCACTGCTACATTAACCCCTTCAACACCATTTTAGATATAATTTACAGCGCTGAGTCTGTTGTGGGAGTGCCTGTGGGACATTAACTCCTTCAATAACATTTTTAATATCATTATAAGTTTCTACTCTGTTATAGTCCTGTTAGTCGGACATTAGCTCTTTCTACACCTCCACTATATTGCTACCCTCACAGTTTTGCCTACATCGCCTACTTAGTCATATATCTGGTGTTTAAGTCTATTATTTACAACTCTTAAACAAATTATATACAGATTCTAGACTCCCGATTCTTTAGAATCGGGCTCACAGCTAGTATATATAAGGTGTAATGTGTGACGCATGGCAGTTAAATTTCCACCGTCCGATATGCTGGGCACCCCCTTTTAACATTCCGGCACCCGCAGCCTCTGTAGTTGCCCTGATTCTGAATGAAGGGGTCCAGAAGTCCCCCAGGGCTATGCTGGCGAAAACTAGACATGTGCGCTATCATGACATGTATGGTAACTCATTCGTGGAGTGTGAGGACTTGGGAACCCTAATTGGGGGGTGTCTAGACATGACAAACTTTCATCCATTCAAAAAAGAGTAGGACTCACCGCAGTGATCTTCAATGACTTTATTAATGTGACACGGGTAACATGCAGGCATACCGGAGGATGCAGGCTACACTCCCCGGACTAAGATCATTTCACTTTCAGGTGATCTTCAACAAGTCCTCTCTGCTGTCTATTATCTTCCTTATTTAAATTCCCTGTTGGCGCCATTCAAGCTGCTCATGGCGCTTGCACAGAATGATTTCTCGACTGTCTTCAATAAAATGGCACTTCCAAAAATTGAGATCTCAACTCAATAAACAGCAGATATCCCAATCTGGGCATGCACCCCCACTGGTAAGATTTTCCCAAAGACTGCCAGAAGATCAATATGCGCATTTGCTGTTACCAGCAACATTTTATTTAAGTCCATTGAGAGATCGATCTGCGCAAGCATCATCCATGGCTAGCCCGGCACTGGCACAGAATTTAAATAAGGAAGATGATAAACAGCAAAAAAGCCATAGTAGACTCGAAGACCCTACCCACCGTCCTGCCCCTAAGCCTGACCGCGTGCACAGAAACCAAAACGTCTAATGAAGATTTTATAAAAAGCAGGCTGCAGATTTCTTCAGTGAATGCATTTATTAATCAGTATGCCAACGCCATTATGGCGATGCCCTTAGTTTGAGATGTAAAACCCTTATCATATGTTCTTTTTAAAGTTTATGGGATCCGTAAATAGACGACAGGCTCTGAACTTCAGCTTTCACTGACGAATTAAGAGTCAATGGATAAAAAAAAGTTCATTTTTTTTATTTTTAAAAACAAATGCGAAAAAAAAAACAAAAATCAGATGCCGCGTGGATGAGACAGTCCATCCTCACAAAATTAAAAACTCACATGGATGTGAGAATCCAGTCATAGGATGTGTGTAAACAGCTGAATGTCATGGGAGTTACAAACTGGGCATTGTCCTGAAGAAGATGCATTGAAGGCAGCACCCACTTGGCTAATGAAAAAATAGATTTATATACAGGTGAGAGAAGGCCATATCAAGAATAAAAAGGGCTTATGTGTGTAATTACCTAGCTGTAGGCACCAAAGTGTTTCTCTAAACTACTCACATATATTATTCTTACCAAGTTTTATCCGTTACAGTGTGTTTCTTAATGTTCTTCATATCAATTATTCTATGCAGGTTCTAAAATAATTAAAATATTTTGATATATTAAAATTCTTATTTCTAGTGTTTATTATAATAAAAGGTTTTAACAATTACTGATTTGATGTTTTATCTTTAAATTTGTAGTGTTTGAGGCTCTTAGATATATAGTTGTTACCACTGGATATGGTCTCTGCAGTATGTCACTGTAATTATAATTAGTGATGAGCGAGTATGCTCTGCGCTGCTCGGTACTCGCACGAGTATCACTGTACTCGGGCTACTCGGCGAGCACCGAGTAATCTCGCGATACTCGTGCTGTGCTCGTGGTCCTCATCCCTGCATGTTGGCGCTCTTTAGAGAGCCAGCCCACATGCACGGATTGGCTGGCAGACCACTGCAATGCCACAGCCATGTTAGTTGTGGCATTGCAGTGATTGGCCGCCCTGCACAGCGTGACCGAGCCTTTATAAGACCCGGCCACGATGTGCTCTGCACACAGCTGTCCAGACAGTGAGTGTAGGGAGAGTGTCTGCTGCTGCTTAGGGACAGATTTGCGGCCCTCATAGGTAGATCCGGAGCAGGGCTGCAAACTGCTGCTGACCACAACAGTCCTTCTCAGGACTAATCTAGGAGGATATAGGCAGGGTGATCCAGATCGGAGTCCAAGCTTTTCTGTGACCATAACAGTCACCAGACTGTTGTACTTACTAACTTTATACAGGTTAGGGTCTAAAATCCAAATCTCCTGTGACCTGAACAGTCACCAGACTGTTGTACTTACTATCTTTATACAGGTTAGGGTCTAAAATCCAAATCTCCTGTGAGCTGAACAGTCACCAGACTGTTGTACTTACTATCTTTATACAGGTTAGGGTCTAAAATCCAAATCTCCTGTGAGCTGAACAGTCACCAGACTGTTGTACTTACTATCTTTATACAGGTTAGTGTCTAAAATCCAAATCTCCTGTGACCTGAACGGTCACCAGACTGTTGTCGCTGTATACAGGCAAAATGTGCAAGGGCGTTGGCAAGGAACAAGGAAGTGGACGTGATGGTGGTGCAGGCAGAGGCTGAGGTCATGTGCAAGCACTAATTTCACAACAACAAAGGGGCACATCTACTCGCTCACACGTCCTGTCCCAAATTCTTGGGGCCCACAGCAGTAACACCGCTCTTGAACCAAGACCAGTGTCAACAGGTTGTTACTTGGATAGTGGATAATGCTTCAAGTCAGATTGGCACCTCCACAAACACCCTGTCTTCCACATGGTCAAGTGTCAGTAGCCGTGATACTGCACCGCACATTTCCCAACTTGATCCTCCTTCCTACCACCAGGCCGAGTACACGTCCACGGACATTACTGATCCCAGACTTGGACACTCGGAAGAGCTCTTCACGTATCCATTCGCAGAATCTGGCCTCTCGCCAGCTCCTGTTGAAGTGGGTGATGATGGGATGGTATGTACAGATGCCCAAATATTTGAGCAGCCACGTTCTCACGAACGAAACGTTGGCAACGTGTCTCAACAAGGGGTGGACGATGATGAGACACAATTGCCAGGAAGTCAGGAGGAGGATCAGGGTGCGGAAGAGGAAGACGACTAGGTGGATGATCCAGTAGCTGACCCAACCTGGCAGGAGGATATGCAGAGCGAGGACAGCAGTGCACAGGGGGAGGGAGGCTTAGCATCCCAACAGGCAGTACGAAGCAGGGTCGTGTCCACAGGCAGAAGGCAGGCAACCGTTCCCCGTAAAACAACACGACACAAGGTGCCTGTGCAAATGTTAGGTCTTCCCGAGTCGTGTGTGACAATGGCCGGAACCTGGTGGCAGCTTTGAGGCGAGGCCAGCTGACGCATGTTCCATGCGTGGCCCATGTGCTCAACCTGGTGGTTCAGCGGTTTCTAAAATCATACCCAGAGCTGTCTGATCTGCTGGTAAAAGTTCACCGCCTGTCTGCGCATTTTCGCAAGTCACCTACTGCTTCAGCCGGTCTTGCCAGCTTTCAGCGCCGTTTGCGTCTTCCGGCCCACAGACTGATGTGTGATGTCCCCACGCTTTGGAATTCAACTCTGCACATGTTGGTCAGGATATGTGAGCAGAAGAGGGCAGTTGTTGACTACCTGCATCACCTAAGCCGTCGGGAAATGGGTCAAACTCCACACATAACACCTCAGGAGTGAAGATGGATGTCCAACCTATGTACTGTCCTCCAAAACTTTGAGGACTCCACCAAGATGGTAAGCGGCGATGACGCCATTATTAGCGTCACCATACCGCTGCTCTGCCTTCTAAAACGGTCTCTGCTGAAAAACAAAGATGATGCATTGCAGGCGGACCGCGATGACTTGGAGCAAGAAACAGTAGTGGGTGTGGGTGATAACACACAGCCCAGCCTCATGTCATCACAACGTGCAGTGGAGGACTATGACGAGGAGGAGGAGGATGAAGACATGGAGCAACTCTCTGGCCAAATTGAGGATATGACATGCACACCAGTCATACCCTTGATTCAGCGTGGCTGGCCAGAGGACAGGGGAGATGAGGAGGAGGAGGACAGCATGTTCAGTCATCGTGTTGGTCAGGATACTGAAGTGATGGCTGTTAAGAGTCTGGCGCACATGGCTGACTTTATGGTAAGCTGCCTGGCTCGTGACCCTCGCGTTCAGAACATCTTGGCCGACAATCAGTACTGGTTGGCAACACTCTTAGACCCACGCTACAAGGAGAACTTTATGTCTCTCATTCCTGAGGCGGAGAGGTCAGCCAAAATGCAGCAGTTCCAGAAGGCCATAGTAACGGAAGTAGGCAAAGCATTCCCCTCACAAAACGCTAGCGGCATAGGTCAGGAATCAGTGGACAACCAAGGCGTACGGCCGAGAGGGGCACAAGTCCAATCCGCCAGAGGTAGGGGAACAGTCTTTACGATGTGGGACAGTTTTCTCAGCCCCTCACGTACCACAGCCCCTGAGGTGCGGGGTAGTGCCACAAGAAATGCTAAGTTTGGCCAGATGCTGAAGATCTTGCAGATCGAACAACTGTACTGCGAGATTCCTCTGTGCCTTACAATTATTGGGTCTCCAAGCTGGACACGTGGCATGAATTGGCTCTCTACGCCTTGGAAGTCCTGGCCTGCCCTGCCGCTAGCGTTTTGTCAGAGCGTGTTTTCAGTGCCGCAGGTGGAATCATTACTGATAAACGCACCCGCCTGACAACTGAAAATGCTGACAGGCTGACTCTGATCAAGATGAACAAGGGTTGGATTGGGCCAGACTTCACCACACCACCAACAAATGACAGCGGAATTTAAATTTTGTTATGGGAATTTGCCATGTACCTCCACTCACCCATGGGTACACACTTCTGGACTTTGGCTAATCGCTGGACTGCTCCTCCTTCTCCTCATGTGCCACCATGATGACCGTTACAATAGTTAATAGAATTCAAATAGAATATGCGGTTCTAAGGTAGAGCGCTGGTATGAGACGGGATACTTAGATCTTTATCTCCGTAACTTTATTCATAAAAAGCTCCAGACCACAACATGTTTCGACGTACAGACGTCTTCCTCAAGACGTCTGTACGTCGAAACATGTTGTGGTCTGGAGCTTTTTATGAATAAAGTTACGGAGATAAAGATCTAAGTATCCCGTCTCATACCAGCGCTCTACCTTAGAACCGCATATTCTATTTGAATTCTATTAATCTAATTCCACTGTGGAAAGCGGTGACAGAGCTGCAGGAGGGATATGGTTAATGGATCAACCTGGTGTTTCCTGACCTAACCCTGGAGAGAGAGTGTGGACAGCACGAGGCCAGGAGCAGAGGTGATTGAGGACACAGGAGCACTACAGATCCAAGGCTGGCAGCCTGAGCCACAAACTACGCTCACAATCTGGTTGTGCGGATCGGGCACAACCTTTAAAGGTTAGTTTGCTTATAATACGACCGCTTTAAAGACAGGAGAGGTCCACAGGTGGCGCAACACTTTTTTCTTTCGTTACAATAGTTAGGCTGTTGTTTCAGGTATACCCCCAGTGGTTTTAGCTTTTAGAATGGGCATTACAACGACAGGAGACCCGCTCCTTTTCAATGGGAAAAATGTTTTGAGGCCCTCATGCACGTCTCTATACAGGGACAATGTGGAGCCTCCCAATTTTTGGCTGCCCTGCCAAAGGGCTATACTACAATACACCCACTAGAGGTTTTCAGGCCCTCATGCATGTCTGTATGCATGGGTCATTGTTGAACCTCCCAATTTTTGGCTGCCCTGCCAAAGGGCTATACTACAATACACCCACTTCAGGTTTACAGGCCCTCCTGCACATCTCTATCCAGGGACAATGTGGAGCCTCCCAATTTTTGGCTGCCTTGCCAAAGGGCTATACTACAATACACCCACTTCAGGTTTACAGGCCCTCCTGCACGTCTCTATCCAGGGACAATGTGGAGCCTCCCAATTTTTGGCTGCCCTGTCAAAGGGCTATACTACAATACATCCACTTCCTTACAATGGGCACTTCAGGTTTACAGGCCCTCATGCACGTCTCTATCCATTGGTGAACCTCCCAATTTTGGACTGCCCTGACAAAGGAAAATACTACAATAGACCCACTTCCTTAAAATGGGCACATTATGTCAAGAGGCCTTCATGTACTTCTGTTTTCAGGGAGATCGGAGTGCCGCACAATGTTTTCACGTAAAATCTTTCATTTAATCACAAAAAGTAACATACACCAGCTGTATCTCACTATTGGGTATGTGCCCTTAACATTTCCACCCTGAATATTCATTTTGGTGTCATTTTGGAAGGTTTTCTGGTGACTCCGTAAAATTGGCGTGAAACTCAGACAACATTGTTCACAGCTGTGACTTTTGAGTGAGAAATGCTTCCAGGGGTCTTCCCCATGGTGTTGCCATGTCATTTGAGCACTCTTCTGAGACTTTTGTGACATTTTTAGGGTTTCTACATGCTGCCGGAGGTCATTTCATAAAAATACTCGGGTCTCCCATAGGATAACATTGGGCTCGGTACTCGGGCCGAGTACACGAGTATCTTGGGATGCTCGGCCCGAGCTTCGAGCACCCGAGCATTTTAGTACTCGCTCATCACTAATTATAATATATCACTCTATCAGTTTTATACACTCTATCAGTCAATATACTAGAAGAATAAAAAGGAGCAGCAACAAAATAAAATTTCCAGATTTAAATGGAACCTGCCAGCAGGTTGATTTTTTCTCTTCTGAGAGCATCATATTGTATATAAAAAAAATATCTAAATATCTAAAATTCTATGCATACTCAGCATGATGTATTTTTACGCACATAGTGAGCAAAAATCATACATCAAAATCATAAAAATTATTAATAAAATGATTAATAAAATTATCAATAAAATTGTGGTTCCTTCCGTGCTTTTGGACATCATAACCCATTTTATTACTGTTTGGCGACATATTCCAGAGCTAGATGAAGTCCTTCAGGGGCAGGTGTCCCCAATTTAAATATCCAAAAACTTTCTTTTTTAATGAGTTTTGTTAGACTATCTGGTTGCTTATGGTTCACTTTATCTATCACTATTAGATTAATCTGACCCGGATCCTTATGGTGAATGCTATTAAAATATCGGGATACACTATGTAACTGAAAACCAGATTTTATATTGTCTCTGCTTATTTAGACGGGCATGCATAGTCTGCACCGTGCGACCCACATACTGTGCACTCCAACAAATAAACTACATACATAGATTGACATGTTAATCTATATTTGATGGTAAACACTTCTCCAGTCGTATTTGAGGTGTAAGTCTTTCTGCCATTCTTTATAGTATGACAACATAAACATTTTGGTGTTCAGCATGCGTTCGGCAGGAGCTGGTCTAGTGGATCACAATACCGAACAAGCTGAAGGACCTCTGGTCTCCGTGGCAACCACCTGGTGAATTCAAGGACCTGTGGTGACATAATTCCGGCAGTAGTGGTCACGTGATGCGGAACCCAGAAGCATCACGCTGAGGAGCCGCAGGACCGATACAGGAGGACACCGCCAACCCGGGCACCGCGACAAGAGGACATAAGTTAAATAGGAGGCTTTATCCGGGGTTGTGCGGGGGCGCACAACCCCCCAAGGTGAGCGGCCTAGCGGCCTCCCTCTAATTCTTATTTCTAGAAGGTCTTTCACAGGGAGCGCTCTCTTGTCTCTTTTCTGTCTCAATAGAGATTGTGCATTGACAGTGAGGTGTCAATCTCAGCAGGGGGTGTGTCAGACTGCCCTGCACATGACAAAGTAGTCCTGTAATGGTAATCCCTATTGTTTACACAATAGCACACACACTGATAAGAGACACAGTTGATTTTTGTTTTTCAACCCCTGCAGCATACTGCCCTCAGCTTACATACCAAAAATCTGCTGACAGATTCCCTTTAGGGGAACAGTGACAATTTATTCTGAGTAAACACTAGGTTATATATATTTATGGTAAGCAACAAGTCCTCTTTTAGTCCCTTGACATCACATTACCACAAATATTGGAATGGGTCTAAAGGATGCTCTTATGGTTTTACAAATACACGAGAGTGTACTAGTGCATCTTAATAAATTAGAATATCATCAAAAAGTTAATTTATTTCAGTAATTCAATACATAAAGTGAAACGCATATATTATAAAGAGTCATTACAAACGGAGTGATCTATTGTGTGTTATTTTTGTTAATGTTGATGATTATGGCTTACAGTCAATGAAAACCCAAAAATCATTATTTCAGAAAATTTAAGTAGGAAGGATGAAGGGTTAGAAAACGCGCTGCCGTATTCCACAAGACATCAAAGGGTGAATATAATAATGATTTATTAGTCAACGCATTTCAGGGCTCCCAGAAACGCCCTGAAATATGGCAATATGATGTTGATTTTTGACGATATTCTAATTCATTGAGATGCGCTAGTAAATCTGTGCCAGTTTAATAGACTCAGCATCTGTCCCTGATTTACTCCTGTGGTGAGATTATGGCCATGCCCTAGTTGTTCCAAGATTAATGCTTAGTTCAGACTCAGTGTCCCTGTAACTCTATGTTATCCTTATCTCATTCTGTGGTATCAATCAAAATGTGCTGATAAACGCATGTACAGCACTAAAATGTAAATACCGTCTGCTTGACTGGATGCTGAATGGTGCTCTGAGCATTTATTAGTTTCCCAGCTTCTCTTTTTGCTATAAACTGTTGTCGCCATTTAGCGGGAAGTATAAGACCTTTGTGTGTGTGCTCCAAATTAATATCATTGAGATCTCATATGTATTTAACAGAGCAGCCCCCTGAGATAGAAATGCATTAGAAGCAGCAGCTCTTGGTCCTAATGTTCTGTGTGTTTATTACATCATTGTTTTCAATTTATGAAGGCATTTTCTTGGACAAGCATTGCAACATCATCATTGATCAACTTATCCTTTGGCATTTACATATATTCATCCTATTGGGTGAACATCAGCACCCTTTGCACACTGCTCAAAGTGTTATTCTCAAATTCCAACTTTTCCTTAAGTTTCGATTTTCACAAAGAAGATACAGTCTTTATCTAACATAAACATTGGAATTCTCTCTCTGCCTTGCACTGGCAGAAACACATAGTAAATATTTTCACACAAACAGAAAATGGAATTTAAATTGAACAAAATGGATTCTAGATATAATGAAATGAATCCTGCTATCGCAAAGCTATAGCAAAACAAGTACCGTATTTTATAAACCGCACCGGATTATTAAACACACTCCCAAATTTGGTGAAGGAAAAGAGAAAAAAATATATTTT
>JARQOC010000006.1:55453715-55505512 GCA_033576535.1 Allobates femoralis
AAGGTCTTATACTTCCCGCTAAATGGCGACAACAGTTTATAGCAAAAAGAGAAGCTGGGAAACTAATAAATGCTCAGAGCACCATTCAGCATCCAGTCAAGCAGACAGTATTTACATTTTAGTGCTGTACATGCGTTTATCAGCACATTTTGATTGATACCACAGAATGAGATAAGGATAACATAGAGTTACAGGGACACTGAGTCTGAACTAAGCATTAATCTTGGAACAACTAGGGCACGGCCATAATCTCACCACAGGAGTAAATCAGGGACAGATGCTGAGTCTCGTCAAAAATGAACATCATATTGCCATATTTTAGGGCGTTTCTGGGAGCCCTGAAATGCGTTGACTAATAAATCATTATTATATTCACCCTTTGATGTCTTGTGGAATACGGCAGCGCGTTTTCTAACCCTTCATCCTTCCTACTTAAATTTTCTGAAATAATGATTTTTGGGTTGTCATTGACTGTAAGCCATAATCATCAACATTAACAAAAATAACACACAATAGATCACTCCGTTTGTAATGACTCTTTATAATATATGCGTTTCACTTTATGTATTGAATTACTGAAATAAATTAACTTTTTGATGATATTCTAATTTATTAAGATGCACTAGTACACTCTCGTGTATTTGTAAAACCATAAGAGCATCCTTTAGACCCATTCCAATATTTGTGGTAATGTGATGTCAAGGGACTAAAAGAGGACTAGTTGCTTACCATAAATATATATAACCTAGTGTTTACTTAGAATAAATTGTCACAGTTCCCCTAAAGGGAATCTGTCAGCAGATTTTTGGTATGTAAGCTGAGGGCAGTATGCTGCAGGGGTTGAAAAACAAAAATCAACTGTGTCTCTTATCAGTGTGTGTGCTATTGTGTAAACAATAGGGATTACCATTACAGGACTACTTTGTCATGTGCAGGGCAGTCTGACACACCCCCTGCTGAGATTGACACCTCACTGTCAATGCACAATCTCTATTGAGACAGAAAAGAGACAAGAGAGCGCTCCTTGTGAAAGACCTTCTAGAAATAAGAATTAGAGGGAGGCCGCTAGGCCGCTCACCTTGGGGGGTTGTGCGCCCCCGCACAACCCCAGATAAAGCCTCCTATTTAACTTATGTCCTCTTGTCGCGGTGCCCGGGTTGGCGGTGTCCTCCTGTATCGGTCCTGCGGCTCCTCAGCGTGATGCTTCTGGGTTCCGCATCACGTGACCACTACTGCCGGAATTATGTCACCACAGGTCCTTGAATTCACCAGGCGGTTGCCACGGAGACCAGAGGTCCTTCAGCTTGTTCGGTATTGTGATCCACTGAAGCAGCTCCTGCCGAACGCATGCTGAACACCAAAATGTTTATGTTGTCATACTATAAAGAATGGCAGAAAGACTTACACCTCAAATACGACTGGAGAAGTGTTTACCATCAAACATAGATTAACATGTCAATCTATGTATGTAGTTTATTTGTTGGAGTGCACAGTATGTGGGTCGCACGGTGCAGACTATGCATGCCCGTCTGAATAAGCAGAGACAATATAAAATCTGGTTTTCAGTTACATAGTGTATCCCGATATTTTAATAGCATTCACCATAAGGATCCGGGTCAGATTAATCTAATAGTGATAGATAAAGTGAACCATAAGCTACCAGATAGTCTAACAAAACTCATTAAAAAAGAAAGTTTTTGGATATTTAAATTGGGGACACTTGCCCCTGAAGGACTTAATCTAGCTCTGGATAATGTCGCCAAACAGTAATAAAATGGGTAATGATGTCCAAAAGCACGGAAGGAACCACGATTTTATTGATAATTTTATTAATCATTTTATTAATAATTTTTATGATTTTGATGTATGATTTTTGCTCACTATGTGCGTAAAAATACATCATGCTGAGTATGCATAGAATTTTAGATATTTAGATATTTTTTTTTATATACAATATGATGCTCTCAGAAGAGGAAACATCAACCTGCTGGCAGATTCCATTTAAATCTGGAAATTTTATTTTGTTGCTGCTCCTTTTTATTCTTCTAGTATATTGACTGATAGAGTGTATAAAACTGATAGAGTGATATATTATAATATAATATTATAGTGATGAGCGAGAACTAAAATGCTCGGGTGCTCGAAGCTCGGGCCGAGCATCCCAAGATACTTGTGTGCTCGGCCCGAGTACCGAGCCCAATGTTATCCTATGGGAGACCCGAGTATTTTTATGAAATGACCTCCGGCAGCATGTAGAAACCCTAAAAATGTCACAAAAGTCTCAGAAGAGTGCTCAAATGACATGGCAACACCATGGGGAAGACCCCTGGAAGCATTTCTCACTCAAAAGTCACAGCTGTGAACAATGTTGTCCGAGTTTCACGCCAATTTTACGGAGTCACCAGAAAACCTTCCAAAATGACACCAAAATGAATATTCAGGGTGGAAATGTTAAGGGCACATACCCAATAGTGAGATACAGCTGGTGTATGTTACTTTTTGTGATTAAATGAAAGATTTTACGTGAAAACATTGTGCGGCACTCCGATGTCCCTAAGAAGAGACGTACATGAAGGCCTCTTGACATAATGTGCCCATTTTAAGGAAGTGGGTCTATTGTAGTATTTTCCTTTGCCAGGGCAGTCCAAAATTGGGAGGTTCACCAATGGATAGAGACATGCATAAGGGCCTGTAAACCTGAAGTGCCCATTGTAAGGAAGTGGATGTATTGTAGTATAGCCCTTTGACAGGGCAGCCAAAAATTGGGAGGCTCCACATTGTCCCTGGATAGAGACGTGCAGGAGGGCCTGTAAACCTGAAGTGGGTGTATTGTAGTATAGCCCTTTGGCAGGGCAGCCAAAAATTGGGAGGCTCCACATTGTCCCTGGATAGAGACGTGCAGGAGGGCCTGTAAACCTGAAGTGGGTGTATTGTAGTATAGCCCTTTGGCAGGGCAGCCAAAAATTGGGAGGTTCAACAATGACCCATGCATACAGACATGCACGAGGGCCTGAAAACCTCTAGTGGGTGTATTGTAGTATAGCCCTTTGGCAGGGCAGCCAAAAATTGGGAGGCTCCACATTGTCCCTGGATAGAGACGTGCAGGATTGCCTGTAAACCTGAAGTGGGTGTATTGTAGTATAGCCCTTTGGCAGGGCAGCCAAAAATTGGGAGGCTCCACATTGTCCCTGTATAGAGACGTGCATGAGGGCCTCAAAACATTTTTCCCATTGAAAAGGAGCGGGTCTCCTGTCGTTGTAATGCCCATTCTAAAAGAATGGGCAAAAAAATTTATCACTGAGGGTATACCTGAAACAACAGCCTAACTATTGTAACGGTCATCATGGTGGCACATGAGGAGAAGGAGGAGCAGTCCAGCGATTAGCCAAAGTCCAGAAGTGTGTACCCATGGGTGAGTGGAGGTACATGGCAAATTCCCATAACAAAATTTAAATTCCGCTGTCATTTGTTGGTGATGTGGTGAAGTCTGGCCCAATCCAACCCTTGTTCATCTTGATCAGAGTAGCCTGTCAGCATTTTCAGTTGACAGGCGGGTGCATTTATCAGTAATGATTCCACCTGCGGCACTGAAAACACGCTCTGACAAAATGCTAGCGGCAGGGCAGGCCAGGACTTCCAAGGCGTAGAGAGCCAATTCATGCCACGTGTCCAGCTTGGAGACCCAATAATTGTAAGGCACAGAGGAATCTCGCAGTACAGTTGTTCGATCTGCAAGATCTTCAGCATCTGGCCAAACTTAGCATTTCTTGTGGCACTACCCCGCACCTCAGGGGCTGTGGTACGTGAGGGGCTGAGAAAACTGTCCCACATCGTAAAGACTGTTCCCCTACCTCTGGCGGATTGGACTTGTGCCCCTCTCGGCCGTACGCCTTGGTTGTCCACCGATTCCTGACCTATGCCGCTAGCGTTTTGTGAGGGGAATGCTTTGCCTACTTCCGTTACTATGACCTTCTGGAACTGCTGCATTTTGGCTGACCTCTCCGCCTCAGAAATGAGAGACATAAAGTTCTCCTTGTAGCGTGGGTCTAAGAGTGTTGCCAACCAGTACTGATTGTCGGCCAAGATGTTCTGAACGCGAGGGTCACGAGCCAGGCAGCTTACCATAAAGTCAGCCATGTGCGCCAGACTCTTAACAGCCATCACTTCAGAATCCTGACCAACATGATGACTGAACATGCTGTCCTCCTCCTCCTCCTCATCTCCCCTGTCCTCTGGCCAGCCACGCTGAATCGAGGGTATGACTGGTGTGCATGTCATATCCTCAATTTGGCCAGAGAGTTGCTCCATGTCTTCATCCTCCTCCTCCTCGTCATAGTCCTCCACTGCACATTATGATGACATGAGGCTGGGCTGTGTGTTATCACCCACACCCACTACTGTTTCTTGCTCCAAGTCATCGCGGTCCGCCTCAATGCATCATCTTTGTTTTTCAGCAGAGACCGTTTTAGAAGGCAGAGTAGCGGTATGGTGACGCTAATAATGGCGTCATCGCCGCTCACCATCTTGGTGGAGTCCTCAAAGTTTTGGAGGACAGTACATAGGTTGGACATCCATCTCCACTCCTGAGGTGTTATGTGTGGAGTTTGACCCATTTCCCGACGGCTTAGGTGATGCAGGTAGTCAACAACTGCCCTCTTCTGCTCACATATCCTGACCAACATGTGCAGAGTTGAATTCCAAGGCGTGGGGACATCACACATCAGTCTGTGGGCCGGAAGACGCAAACGGCGCTGAAAGCCGGCAAGACCGACTGAAGCAGCAGGTGACTTGCGAAAATGCGCAGACAGGCGGTGAACTTTTTCCAGCAGATCAGACAGCTCTGGGTATGATTTTAGAAACCGCTGAACCACCAGGTTGAGCACATGGGCCACGCATGCAACATGCGTCAGCTGGCCTCGCCTGAAAGCTGCCACCAGGTTCCGGCCATTGTCACACACGACTCGGGAAGACCTAACATTTGCACAGGCACCTTGTGTCGTGTTGTTGTTCCGGGGAACGGTTGTCTGCCTTCTGCCTGCGGACACGACCCTGCTTCGTACTGCCTGTTGGGATGCTACGCCTCCCTCCCCCTGTGCACTGCTGTCCTCGCTCTGCATATCCTCCTGCCAGGTTGGGTCAGCTACTGGATCATCCACCACGTCGTCTTCCTCTTCCGCACCCTGATCCTCCTCCTGACTTCCTGGCAATTGTGTCTCATCATCGTCCACCCCTTGTTGAGACACGTTGCCAACGTTCCGTTCGTGAGAACGTGGCTGCTCAAATATTTGGGCATCTGTACATACCATCCCATCATCACCCACTTCAACAGGAGCTGGCGAGAGGCCAGATTCTGCGAATGGATACGTGAAGAGCTCTTCCGAGTGTCCAAGTCTGGGATCAGTAATGTCCGTGGACGTGTACTCGGCCTGGTGGTAGGAAGGAGGATCAAGTTGGGAAATGTGCGGTGCAGTATCACGGCTACTGACACTTGACCGTGTGGAAGACAGGGTGTTTGTGGAGGTGCCAATCTGACTTGAAGCATTATCCGCTATCCAAGTAACAACCTGTTGACACTGGTCTTGGTTCAAGAGCGGTGTACTGCTGCAGGCCCCAAGAATTTGGGACAGGACGTGTGAGCGAGTAGATGTGCCCCTTTGTTGTTGTGAAATTAGTGCTTGCACATGACCTCAGCCTCTGCCTGCACCACCATCACGTTCACTTCCTTGTTCCTTGCCAACGCCCTTGCACATTTTGCCTGTATACAGCGACAACAGTCTGGTGACCGTTCAGGTCACAGGAGATTTGGATTTTAGACCCTAACCTGTATAAAGATAGTAAGTACAACAGTCTGGTGACTGTTCAGGTCACAGGAGATTTGGATTTTAGACCCTAACCTGTATAAAGATAGTAAGTACAACAGTCTGGTGACTGTTCAGGTCACAGGAGATTTGGATTTTAGACCCTAACCTGTATAAAGATAGTAAGTACAACAGTCTGGTGACTGTTCAGCTCACAGGAGATTTGGATTTTAGACCCTAACCTGTATAAAGATAGTAAGTACAACAGTCTGGTGACTGTTCAGGTCACAGGAGGTTTGGATTTTAGACCCTAACCTGTATAAAGATAGTAAGTAGAACAGTCTGGTGATCGTTCAGGTCACAGGAGATTTGGATTTTAGACCCTAACCTGTATAAACATAGTAAGTACAACAGTCTGGTGACTGTTCAGGTCACAGGAGATTTGGATTTTAGACCCTAACCTGTATAAAGTTAGTAAGTACAACAGTCTGGTGACTGTTCAGGTCACAGGAGATTTGGATTTTAGACCCTAACCTGTATAAAGATAGTAAGTACAACAGTCTGGTGACTGTTCAGGTCACAGGAGGTTTGGATTTTAGACCCTAACCTGTATAAAGATAGTTAGTACAACAGTCTGGTGACTGTTCAGGTCACAGGAGATTTGGATTTTAGACCCTAACCTGTATAAACATAGTAAGTACAACAGTCTGGTGACTGTTCAGGTCACAGGAGATTTGGATTTTAGACCCTAACCTGTATAAAGTTAGTAAGTACAACAGTCTGGTGACTGTTCAGGTCACAGGAGATTTGGATTTTAGACCCTAACCTGTATAAAGATAGTAAGTACAACAGTCTGGTGACTGTTATGGTCACAGAAAAGCTTGGACTCCGATCTGGATCACCCTGCCTATATCCTCCTAGATTAGTCCTGAGAAGGACTGTTGTGGTCAGCAGCAGTTTGCAGCCCTGCTCCAGATCTACCTATGAGGGCCGCAAATCTGTCCCTAAGCAGCAGCAGACACTCTCCCTACACTCACTGTCTGGATGCCTGTGTGCAGAGCACATCGTGGCCGGGTCTTATAAAGGCTCGGTCACGCTGTGCGGGCCGGCCAATCACTGCAATGCCACAACTAACATGGCTGTGGCATTGCAGTGGTCTGCCAGCCAATCCGTACATGTGGGCTGGCTCTCTAAAGAGTGCCAACATGCAGGGATGAGGACCACGAGCGCAGCACGAGTATCGCGAGATTACTCGGTGCTCGGCGAGTTGCCCGAGTACAGTGATACTCGTGCGAGTACCGAGTAGTCACAAGCGTACTCGCTCATCACTAATTATTACAGTGACATACTGCAGAGACCATATCCAGTGGTAACAACTATATATCTAAGAGCCTCAAACACTACAAATTTAAAGGTAAAACATCAAATCAGTAATTGTTAAAACCTTTTATTATAATAAACACTAGAAACAAGAATTTTAATATATCAAAATATTTTAATTATTTTAGAACCTGCATAGAATAATTGATATGAAGAACATTAAGAAACACACTGTAATGGATAAAACTTGGTAAGAATAATATATGTGAGTAGTTTAGAGAAACACTTTGGTGCCTACAGCTAGGTAATTACACACATAAGCCCTTTTTATTCTTGATATGGCCCTCTCTCACCTGTATATAAATCTATTTTTTCATTAGCCAAGTGGGTGCTGCCTTCAATGCATCTTCTTCAGGACAATGCCCAGTTTGTAACTACCATTACATTTAGCTGTTCACACACATCCTATGACTGGATTCTCACATGCATGTGAGTTTTTAATTTTGTGAGGATGGACTCTCTCATCCATGCGGCATCTGATTTTTGTTTTTTTTCGCATTTGTTTTTAAAAATAAAAAAAATGAACTTTTTTTTATCCATTGACTCTTAATTCGTCAGTGAAAGCTGAAGTTCAGAGCCTGTCGTCTATTTACGGATCCCATGAACTTTAAAAAGAACATATGATCAGGGTTTTACATCTCAAACTAAGGGCATCGCCATAATGGCGTTGGCATACTGATTAATACATGCATTCACTGAAGAAATCTGCAGCCTGCTTTTTATAAAATCTTCATTAGACGTTTTGGTTTCTGTGCACGCGGTCAGGCTTAGGGGCAGGACGGTGGGTAGGGTCTTCGAGTCTACTATGGCTTTTCTGCTGTTTATCATCTTCCTTATTTAAATTCTGTGCCAGTGTCGGGCTAGCCATGGATGACGCTTGCGCAGATCGATCTCTCAATGGACTTAAATAAAATGTCGCTGGTAACAGCAAATGCGCATATTGATCTTCTGGCAGTCTTTGGGAAAATCTTACCATTGGTGGTGCATGCCCAGATTGGGATATCTGCTGTTTATTGAGTTGAGATCTCAATTTTTGCAAGTGCCATTTTATTGAAGACAGTCGAGAAATCATTCTGTGCAAGCGCCATGAGCAGCTTGGATGGCGCCAACAGGGAATTTAAATAAGGAAGATAATAGACAGCAGAGAGGACTTGTTGAAGATCACCTGAAAGTGAAATGATCTTAGTCCGGGGAGTGTAGCCTGCATCCTCCGGTATGCCTGCATGTTACCCGTGTCACATTAATAAAGTCATTGAAGATCACTGCGGTGAGTCCTACTCTTTTTTGGATGGATGAAAGTTTGTCATGTCTAGACACCCCCCAATTAGGGTTCCCAAGTCCTCACACTCCACGAATGACTTACCATACATGTCATGATAGCGCACATGTCTAGTTTTCGCCAGCATAGCCCTGGGGGACTTCTGAACCCCTTCATTCAGAATCAGGGCAACTACAGAGGCTGCGGGTGCCGGAATGTTAAAAGGGGGTGCCCAGCATATCGGACGGTGGAAATTTAACTGCCATGCGTCACACATTACACCTTATATATTATTGTGAGCGTTAATTTGTTTAAGGCCCCCAACACTCCACAATTTGGTTCCTTGGCCATTCCTATATACAGTCATATGAAGAAGTTTGGGCACCCCTCTTAATCTTACTCATTTTTTTTTTGTTTAAAATTGGGTTTTTGCATCAGCTATTTCAGTGTGATATATGTAATAACTGATGGACACAGTAATATTTCAGGATTGAAATGAGGTTTATTGTACTAACCGAAAATGTGAAATATGCATAATTTAAACATTTGACAGGTGCAAAAGTATGGGCACCTCAACAGAAAAGTGACATTAATATTTAGTAGATCCACCTTTTGCCTCTAGTGGCTTCCTGTAGCTGTTAATGAGTTCCTGGATCCTGGATGAAGGTATTTTTGACGATTTCTCTTTACAAAACAATTCCAGTTCAGTTAAGTTTGATGGTCGCCGACCATGGACAGCCCGCTTCAAAACATCCCACAGATGTTCAATGATATTCAGGTCTGGGGACTGGGATGGCCATTCCAGAACATTGTAATTGTTCCTCTGCATGAATGCCTGAGTAGATTTGGAGCGGTGTTTTGGATCATTGTCTTGCTGAAAGATCCATCCCCGGCGTAACTTCAACTTTGACACTGATTCTTGAACATTATTCTCAAGAATCTGCTGATACTGAGTGGAATCCATGCGACCCTCAACTTTAACAAGATTCCCGATGCCGTCATTGGCCACACAGCCCCAAAGCATGATGGACCCTCCCCCAAATGTGACAGTGGGTAGCAAGTGTTTTTTTTGGAATGCTGTGCTTTTGTGGCGCCATGCATAGTGCCTTGTTGTATGACCAAACAACTGAATCTTTGTTTCATCAGTCCACAGGACCTTCTTCCAAAATGTAACTGGCTTGTCCAAATGTGCTTTTGCATACCTCAGGCGACTCTGTTTGTGGCGTGCATGCAGAAACGGCTTCTTTTGCATCACTCTCCCATACAGCTTCTCCTTGTGCAGTGTGCGCTGTATTGTTGACCGATGCACAGTGACACCATCTGCAGCAAGATGATGCTGCAGGTCTTTGCAGGTGGTCTGTGGATTGTTCTTGACTGTTCTCACCATTCTTCTTCTCTGCCTTTCTGATATTTTTGTTGGCCTGCCACTTCTGGCCTTTACAAGAACTGTCCCTGTGGTCTTCCATTTCCTTACTATGTTCCTCACAGTGGAAACTGACAGGTTAAATCTCTGAGACAACTTTTTGTATCTTTCCCCTGAACAACTATGTTGAACAATCATTTTTTTCAGATCATTTGAGAGCTGTTTTGAGGAGCCCATGATGCCACTCCTCAGAGAAGATGCAAATAGGAGAACAACTTGTAAGTGGACACCTGAAATAGCTTTTATCATGATTGGATACACCGGGCTATGAAGTACAAAGCTCAATGAGGTTACCAAACCAATTTAGTGCTTCAGTAAGTCAGTAAAAAGTAGTTAGGAGTATTCAAATCATGAAAATCAGAAGAGTGCCCATACTTTTGCACCTGTCAAATTTTTAAATAATGCATATTTCACATTTTTGGTTAGTGCAATAAACCTCATTTCAATCCTGAAATATTACTGTGTCCATCAGTTATTACATATATCACACTGAAATAGCTGTTGCAAAAACCCGATTTTAAACCAAAAAAAATTAGTAAGATTAAGAGGGGTGCCCAAACTTTTTCATATGACTGTATGCTGACAGCACAAAGGGCAGTGATCAGACCCAGTGGATGCTTTTTGAGACTTCAATATCGAGGTGTTTTGGAGGGGAATTCGGGGTGTCACTTGGACCCAGGGACTTCCAGAAGTGATGGACTTGAGTAGGTACCAATGGTATTGGTAATCCACGCCAGGGGGAATGACTTATGTACTTGGAGGAGCGCGGAGCTGATGACAGTGATAAAGGCAGATGTAGATAGAATGATGGGTTTGTTCTCTCAACTCATAATAGTTTGGTTTGAGATTATTCACGGGTTGTGTGGCAAGGAGCCGGGGATGCAGTAGCTGTGGAAAGGGCCCGGATAGCGGTCAACTGCAGGATGGCCTTGATCATTCCAATGACAGAAGGCGAAGTTGTGCGGATTAGACAGCTAGAAGGTGACAACCAACGATTCATAATCCAGGATGGATATTTTCTGTCTGGTTTGCAGCAGGGTGGGGTCGAACAGGTTTATTGGTTTTAGGTGGGGTCAGGGCTCGAATAAGTTTAGAATGAGATACGTGTGGGGGGTCAGCATGTTAAATATACCTGTGATTGCTGCAATGATCTCCATTGTAACATCAGCTTGAATCACATAGTGTAATGGTAATATTCCAACACCGCTTGCTGTCATCTACTTTTACTCAACCCATTGTACCAGTGCATGTTAAATATACCTGTGATTTCTGCAATGATCTCCATTGTAACATCAGCTTGAATCACATAGTGTAATGGTAATATTCCATCTCTGCACTTATTGTAAAGTTTCCTGTGTCATCTGTATGCATTACATTCCTCACTCCCCAGTATATGACAATTTGCCACATTTGTAAATGTTATCTTGTTGGAGGTGTTATAGTGTAGAGGAAGTGTTGTCTAATGTCTGTGGCCTTTCATCCTCTATTTCCCCCCTGCTGTTTCTTGTAGTTGTTAATTACCTGATACCATGTTTCCTCCCACAATCCCCCTCACCTGAATCTGGTAGTGTGTCCTATAAATGTAGTTCATTCTTAAGGGGTACACGTGTGGGGGGTCAGACACGTGTGGCATCTCATGCAAAGTGGCATTGAATGCTAAGTGGATGCAGTTATTTCATGGCAGTTAGTCAGGGCAGGAGTCAGGGAAGCCACTCTATTTAACAGGGAGAGGGGAAAAAAAAAAAAAGTTTTAAACTTCTTTTCCTTTCCCTATCACCATGTCCTTTACTTCATTATCTATTGTTTTATGCACTCTTGCTCTTTACCTTCACTGCCCCATCCCCCCTCCATCACCACTCATCCACATCAGCCCCTCACTCCTGCCCTACCCTATGTACAGCTCCCATGCCATCTTCAGTTTACTGAGGATTCTCAGCCCACCATATTCTAACATTTGTCGTCATAAACAAAGTCCAAAATCTACAAACTATCTGCTCTTCCTCTTTTTGCTGCTGCTTCTGTCAGGTGATATCTCCCCCAACCCTGGTCCACACTCTAACTTCAACCCCTCTCCCACCACACATAGAAACCCCACTAACCTCATTACCATCACTTGCACTCCTTCATCTTCCTCTTTTAATTGTGCTCTCTGGAATCCACTATCTGTATGCAACAAACTTCCCTTCATTCACAATTACTTCCTTACCAACTCTCTTAACCTGCTGGCCCTCACAGAAACCTGGATCCAGGACTCAGACACTGCTTCCCCGGCTGCTATTTCTCATGGCGACCTACACTTCTCTCACTCCCCTAGACCTGGGAACAGACGTGGCGGTGGAGTTGGCCTCCTCCTGTCCCCACAATGCACTTTCCAGGTCATTCCTCCAGCCCCATCACTCTCATTCCCTTCTTTTGAGGTCCATACCATTAGGCTATTCCATCCCCTCCACCTCAAAGTAGCAGTGGTATACCGCCCCCCAGGGTCACCCACCCAGTTCCTCGACCATTTCTCCGCTTGGCTCCCGCATTTCATGTCCTCAGATTTACCAACCCTTATTCTGGGAGACTTTAACATTCCTATAAACAGCCCCATCTCCCCATCTGCATCCCAGCTCCTATCTCTAACTACCTCTCTTGGCCTATCACAGCTCTCAACCTCTGAGACACACGAAAACGGTAACACCCTTGACCTGGTCTTTACCCGGCTCTGCTCATCCTCCCCCTTGGATAACTCAACTCTACTCTCTGACCACAACATTCTCTCCTTCTCACTTACTAACCCTCGGCCAACACAGCCCAATCCTACATATCACACATCCAGAAATCTACAGGCCATTAACCCTCAAGCACTCACAGACTCCCTCATCTCATCTCTGTCCCCAATCTCTTCAATCTCCTGTCCAGATCAGGCAGTAAATCACTACAATGACTCTCTCAGAAGCTCCCTGGACCAAGTAGCGCCCCTCACCCTCAGAACCTCCAAACAGAGAACAAAACAGCCCTGGCTCACACCACAAACTCGATTCCTCCAGCGATGCTCGAGGAGTGCTGAACGTTTATGGAGGAAAACTCACTCACCAGGAGACTTTATCCACTATAAGTTCATGCTCAAAACCTACAACTCTGCCCTTCACCTTGCCAAGCAGACCTACTT
Source organism: Allobates femoralis (assembly GCA_033576535.1). NCBI lineage: Eukaryota > Metazoa > Chordata > Amphibia > Anura > Aromobatidae > Allobates > Allobates femoralis. The sequence continues at coordinate 55,466,729 of JARQOC010000006.1, forward strand.
CACCACCCTGGACTCCTCACTATCCAACAACCCAAAAAAACTCTTTGACACCTTTCACTCTCTCCTCAGTCCTAAAGTGCAGGCCCCCATCACTGACCTCTGTGCTGATGACCTGGCTTCCTACTTCATGGAGAAAATAGACAACATCCACCAGGAAATCAGCTCTCAACCTCCAAGCACTGCCACCCCCATTCTTCCCCATCTCCTCTGCCTCCTGAGCCCATCTGTGTGGCGGGGAATCTAGAATTCGAGATCTCGAGGGTGGTTGATTCTCGCATGTTGCGCCGTTCTCTTCAGTATTTGGTGCACTGGAGGGGGTACGGTCCTGAGGAGCGGATGTGGGTGCCGGCGTCGGAGGTGTCCGCCGCAAGGCTGATCCGCGCTTTTCACCGTTCCCATCCGGATAAGCCTGGCCCTGAGTGTCCGGGGGCCACTCGTAGGAGGGGGGTACTGTCACGGGTGACACGGATGACAGGGTGGAGGCCACGCGCAGACGATCCCAGCATGTGGCCCACCAGCCATAATGGTGGAGGATGGTCCGTCTCTTTCAGGGGCATTTACCTTCGGTGTAGATGGAGAAAGGGTGTGATGGGATCGCGCTGTTATGAGGGGACGGCTGTGGAGGTCTTGTGCTCGGTCTGGTTTTATCCACCAATATTGTAGGTCACTAGGACCCAGCAGATTTCTTCCACCTTTATAAGGAGGTTCATTACCCTTCCTCGGTGCAGGTGATAGTTCCTTGTGCACTCATTATCCTTGCTCCAGCAGAGGCTGAGGTTGTGGAGGTTGCTGAGTTCTGCTGTCAGATAAGTGTTTCTTTTTCCCAAATGTCTGTCTTCCCTGGTGTTTGTCTTTAGTAGATAGTGGAGGGGTCTAGTGAACCTCTCCATCTGATCCTTAGATAAGATAGTGCTAGGATCAGAGAGGGACGAGGTTCGTGGTCGGCGACAGTTGAGGAGACTGTATAGGGACGTCAGGGCAGACAGGGTCAGCTCTAGGAAGTCTAGGGGTCACCGTCTCCTTCTTGTGCCCTTAGCGTTAGGGACTCCTTATTCCCCCCCCCGTCGTTATCCTACGCTGGGGGTCTTCCCCACTCCCAGCGTGACATTATCACCTGCCGTTACTGTAAGTGAAGGAAGGGGAGGATTCGATTTTTCTTCCTTTCCTTATGGATCCTGTGTCTGCTTTGGCCCAGCAGCTGCAGACCTTGTCTTTGGAGGTTGCGGACCTTCGGTCGGCTCTACAGGGACCACAACCACAAAATGGTGTCTTGGGAAATCAAGCAGTGGGTCCGGCCAGACCGGAACCTAAGGTTGCCTCCCTGACAGGTTTTCGGGAGGCAGAGATAAATTTACTGTGTTTAAAGAGGCCTGTAAATTATACTTCAGGCTTAGGCCGTATTCCACTGGTGACGAGCAGCAGCGGGTAGGAATTATTATATCATTGCTGCAGGGGGATCCCCAATCCTGGGCTTTCTCTCTGCCACAGGACTCTACTTGTCTCCAGTCTGTGGATGGATTTTTTGACGCCTTAGGCCTCATATATGATGACCCGGACCGGGTCTCATTGGCTGAATCCAAATTGCGCCATCTCCACCAGGGGACTCGGTCGGCGGAATCATATTGTTCTGAGTTCCGCAGGTGGGCTATGGACACGAAGTGGAACGATCCGGCTCTCAGGAGTCATTTTTGCCAGGGCCTTTCGGAAAGACTGAAGGATGCCCTGGCAGTGTATGAGACCCCTCCGTCCCTGGAGGCAGCTATGTCGTTGGCTATTCGCATGGACAGACGCCTCCAGGAGCGGAGGAGTAGACCTCCGGCAACTGGGAGCCCTTCTCGTGGTGGTTCCTTGTTGCCGGGTGGTCACTCGGAGGGCGAGTCATGTCTCCCGAGGGGGGAGGAACCTATGCAACTGGGAGGAGCGGCGGCCTCGAGGCTCTCCTCCGGTGCCCCCCGGGCAGGGGGAAGGGGGTCTGTTTTTTCTGTGGGAAAGGAGACCATTTTATCGGGGCCTGTCCCTACGCTCCTAAACGGACGGGGGTGCCGGGACCTCATGTGTCTATGGGGGGTGTGGGGGTAGTCGAGCGGGAGGTGTGTGTATCCTCCGTTTGTACTTCCCATTTTCTCCTGAGTGCAGAGGTGGCGCTAGAGAGCAAAACGGAGGGCATTTCTGTGTTTGTGGACAGTGGTGCGGGGGTCAGCATGGTGGATGCTCGTTTTGTACACGCTCATGGGCTTAACCGCTGTTTATTGTCTCGCCCCATCCGTATCTATGCCATCGACTCAGCACCTCTGGCTCAGGGTAGTCTCACACATATCGTACATAACATTAAGTTAACGGTTGGATCCCAACATCAGGAGACGTTATCTTGCTATGTCTTAGACGGTCTCCCCGCTCCCATTGTCCTGGGCTTGCCGTGGTTGATTAAACATAATCCCGTAGTGGATTGGCAGTCCAAGGACATTGTGGAATGGAGTGATTTTTGTTCGGAGAATTGTTTGGCTACATCCTTTTCGGTAGTATCTGCTGAATCTCTGCCCCCATTCCTATCGGAGTATGAGGATGTGTTCTCAGAGAAGGGGTGCCGAGACTTGCCCCCTCATCGGGCATATGATTGCCCTATCAACCTCGTTCCCGGAGCTAAACTGCCCAAAGCTAGGATGTTTACTATATCTGGTCCCGAAAGACAAGCAATGAAGGATTTCATTTCTGAAAGTCTAGAGAAGGGTCACATTAGGCCCTCCACGTCGCCGGTTGCGGCTGGTTTCTTTTTTGTGAAAAAAAAAGATGGGGGCCTCCGTCCTTGTTTGGATTTTCGGGAATTGAATCGGATTACTGTCCGTGATCCATACCCCCTCCCTCTGATCCCTGATTTGTTTAGTCAGGTTGTGGGTGCTAAATGGTTCTCCAAGTTGGATTTGAGGGGGGCCTACAACCTGATTAGGGTCAGAGAGGGGGATGAATGGAAAACTGCATTTAATACCCCGGACGGCCATTTTGAAAGTCTCGTGATGCCGTTCGGGCTCACTAACGCCCCTGCGGTTTTCCAACATTTTGTCAATGATATTTTCCATCATTTGGTGGGTAGATTTGTAGTTGTTTACTTGGACGATATCTTGATCTATTCTCCCGATATGGAGACGCATCAGTCCCATGTCAAACAGGTGTTGCAGGTCTTACGGGACAACAAACTGTATGCTAAACTCGAGAAATGTGTTTTCGCCGTTCAGGAGGTTCGTTTTTTGGGGTACCTCTTGTCGCCGTTGGGTTTCCGGATGGATCCGGAGAAGGTCCGGGCGGTGCTGAACTGGGAACGGCCGGACAATCTACGGGCATTGCAACGTTTTTTGGGGTTTACCAATTTTTACCGTAAATTTATTAAGAACTATTCGGTACTAGTGACGCCTCTTACGGACATGACTAGGAAGGGGACGGATTTTTCTGAGTGGTCTGATTCTGCTAGCCAGGCTTTCTCCTCCCTGAAGCGTTGTTTTGCTTCCGCGCCTGTCCTTTGTCAGCCCGATCTTTCTCGGCCCTTCGTTGTGGAGGTGGATGCGTCTGAGGTGGGGGTGGGGGCTGTGTTGTCGCAGGGCCCTTCGCCTGGGAGATGGGTGCCCTGTGCGTTCTTCTCCAAGAAGTTGTCGTCGGCCGAGAGGAATTATGATGTGGGCAATAGGGAGCTATTGGCTATTAAGTTGGCTTTTGAGGAATGGCGGCACTGGCTGGAGGGGGCTGTCCATCCCGTCACGGTTATTACCGACCATAAGAACCTGTCCTACCTTGAGCCTGCCAGGCGTCTCAATCCCCGGCAGGCCAGGTGGTCCTTGTTTTTCACGCGATTTAATTTTACCGTCACCTACCGTCCGGGGGTTCAGAATGTGAAGGCGGATGCATTATCGCGTAGTTTTCCGGGTGGTAGTACTCGTGAGAGTCCCGTCCCCATCTTGCAGGAGGGGGTGGTTGTTTCTGCTCTTTGCCCTGATCTAGAGGGGGAGGTGTTGAAGGTTCAGGGGAGCGCCCCGGCCTCCTGTCCTTCTGGGAGGCTTTTTGTGCCGTTCTCTTTGCGTCTCAGGGTGTTGTCGGAGCATCACGACTCTGTACTGGCGGGGCATCCGGGCGGTAGGGCCACGTTCGATCTCTTGTCTCGTCGCTTTTGGTGGCCGGGGTTGAGGAAGGACGTAGCGGAATTCGTATCCGCCTGTGGTGTGTGTGCACGTGCTAAGGTTCCGCATACCCGTCCGTCTGGGTCTCTCGTGCCATTGTCTATTCCAGAGAGGCCATGGACACATTTGTCAATGGATTTTATCACCGATCTTCCGGCGTCTGCGGGCAAGACGGTGGTACTGGTAGTAGTAGATAGATTCAGTAAGATGGTTCGCTTTCTGGCACTGCCCGCACTTCCTAATGCTCGGACTCTGGCACAGGTGTTTGTAAGTGAAATTGTGAAGCTGCATGGGGTTCCCTCCGATGTGGTTTCTGATCGCGGTACTCAGTTCGTCTCCAAATTTTGGAAGGCTTTTTGTACACGTTTGGGGATTACGTTGTCCTTTTCTTCTGCTTTTCATCCTCAGTCCAATGGTCAAACCGAACGTGTGAATCAGAATTTGGAGACTTACCTGAGGTGTTTTGTCTCTGATCATCAGGAGACTTGGGCAAGTTATTTGCCCTTGGCCGAATTTGCCCTTAATAATCGTCTTCAGGAGTCCACTGGCAAGTCACCGTTCTTCGGTGCATATGGGTTTCATCCTCAGTTTGGTACTTTTAGTGGTACGAGTCCTTCCGGAGTTCCGGAGGAGGACCGTTTTACCTCGTCCCTCTCCTCGGTTTGGCGGGGTGTACAGCGTAGCTTGAAGCTCTTAGGTGACAGGTACAAACGTATGGCTGACAGGAAGCGTGCGCCAGGTCCGGACCTATGTGTGAATGACTACGTGTGGTTATCTACCAAGAATGTGAAGTTGAAGGTGCCCTCTTGGAAGTTGGGGCCCAGGTTTATTGGCCCCTATAGGATAACCGCCGTTATCAATCCCGTGGCGTTTCGTCTCGCGTTGCCTCCTGCTCTTAAGATTCACGATGTGTTTCACAGGTCGCTCCTCAAGCCGTATGTGCCGTCGTCTAACCCATCTCCTCTGCCTCCTGAGCCCATCTGTGTGGCGGGGAATCTAGAATTCGAGATCTCGAGGGTGGTTGATTCTCGCATGTTGCGCCGTTCTCTTCAGTATTTGGTGCACTGGAGGGGGTACGGTCCTGAGGAGCGGATGTGGGTGCCGGCGTCGGAGGTGTCCGCCGCAAGGCTGATCCGCGCTTTTCACCGTTCCCATCCGGATAAGCCTGGCCCTGAGTGTCCGGGGGCCACTCGTAGGAGGGGGGTACTGTCACGGGTGACACGGATGACAGGGTGGAGGCCACGCGCAGACGATCCCAGCGTGTGGCCCACCAGCCATAATGGTGGAGGATGGTCCGTCTCTTTCAGGGGCATTTACCTTCGGTGTAGATGGAGAAAGGGTGTGATGGGATCGCGCTGTTATGAGGGGACGGCTGTGGAGGTCTTGTGCTCGGTCTGGTTTTATCCACCAATATTGTAGGTCACTAGGACCCAGCAGATTTCTTCCACCTTTATAAGGAGGTTCATTACCCTTCTTCGGTGCAGGTGATAGTTCCTTGTGCACTCATTATCCTTGCTCCAGCAGAGGCTGAGGTTGTGGAGGTTGCTGAGTTCTGCTGTCAGATAAGTGTTTCTTTTTCCCAAATGTCTGTCTTCCCTGGTGTTTGTCTTTAGTTGATAGTGGAGGGGTCTAGTGAACCTCTCCATCTGATCCTTAGATAAGATAGTGCTAGGATCAGAGAGGGACGAGGTTCGTGGTCGGCGACAGTTGAGGAGACTGTATAGGGACGTCAGGGCAGACAGGGTCAGCTCTAGGAAGTCTAGGGGTCACCGTCTCCTTCTTGTGCCCTTAGCGTTAGGGACTCCTTATTCCCCCCCCCCGTCGTTATCCTACGCTGGGGGTCTTCCCCACTCCCAGCGTGACATCCCCACATCTCCTCCGGCTCACTCTCCACATTTGACCCAGTCACAGAAGAAGAAATCTCCAGGCTCCTTTCTTCCTCTCGTCCCACCACATGCACTACTGACCCCATTCCCTCACACCTGCTCCAGTCCCTCTCTCCTGTCGTCACCACCCACTTAACCACAATCTTCAATCTCTCTCTCTCTTCTGGCATCTTCCCCTCCTCCTTCAAACACTCGATCATTACTCCATTATTAAAGAAAACCACTCTCGACCCAACCTGCACAAATAACTACAGACCAGTCTCCAATCTCCCCTTCATCTCTAAACTCCTGGAGCGCCTGGTCTATTCCCGCCTCACCCGTTACCTCTCCACTCACTCTCTTCTAGATCCATTACAGTCTGGTTTCCGCCCCCTTCACTCTACAGAAACCGCCCTCATCAAAGTGACCAATGACCTTCTGACAGCAAAACGTAATGGTGACCACTCTCTGCTTATTCTCCTTGATCTCTCTGCAGCTTTTGACACTGTCGACCATCAGCTCCTACTCTCTATGCTGCACTCCATTGGCATAAAGGACACTGCTCTCTCCTGGCTTTCCTCCTATCTTTCTGACCGCTCTATCAGTGTATCTTTTGCTGGCTCCACCTCTTCCCCTCACTATTGGAGTCCCTCAGTGTTCAGTCCTTGGCCCTCTCCTCTTCTCTCTCTACACAGCCCCGATTGGTCAGACCATCAGCAGATTTGGCTTTCAGTACCATCTTTATGCTGATGACACACAATTATACACTTCAGCCCCTGACCTTACCCCTGCAGTATTAAAGAACACCAATGACTGTCTAGCTGCAGTTTCCAATATCATGTCCACTCTCTATTTGAAACTAAACCTTTCCAAAACTGAACTTCTTCTGCTCCCTCCACCCACTAACCTTCCTAAATCGGACATCTCTCTCTCAGTTTGTGGCACCACGATAACGCCTAGGCAGCAGGCTCGCTGTCTGGGTGTTATGTTTGACACCGATCTCTCCTTCTCCTCCCACACACAATGTCTCGTCCGCTCCTGTCGCTTACACCTGAAGAATATCTCTAGAGTCCGCCCCTTTCTCACCCTGGAAACAACAAAAACCCTCACCGTGGCCCTAATCCATTCCCGCCTTGACTATTGCAATTCTCTATTAAGCGGCCTCCCCCTCACCAGACTTTCTCCTCTCCAGTCCATCCTTAATGCAGCAGCCAGGATCACCCATCTGGCCAATCGCTACTCAGATGCCACTGCTCTTTGCCAGTCATTACACTGGCTGCCCGTATACTACAGGATCAAATTCAAATTGCTTCTTCTCCACCACAAAGCTCTTCACAGTGCAGCACCCCCCCTACATCTCCTCCCTCATCTCTGTCTATCACCCCACCCGTTCTCTACGTTCCTCAAATGACCTTCGAGTGACATCTGTACTAATCCGATCCTCCCACTCCCGGCTCCAAGACTTCTCCAGAGCTGTACCAAACCTCTGGAATGCTTTACCCCAAGAAATCAGGACTATCCACAACTTGCATGGCTTCAGACGATCCCTAAAAACGCATCTTTTTAAGGCGGCCTATCATACTCCCGAATAGAAGTCCATTGTACTGTAGACAGTGAATGGGCTATCCCTCTGGACATTACTCTTTTATAAACTCCACCAAACCAAAAAAGGTCTACACAGATTGTATAATGACCATTCATGTAAGCTTAGTTCTATGCCCCATTTCCTCAAGATGCCTGGACCATCAGTGCAATAAGCCCCTGTACCTTGTGCAACCCCTATCTCGTTGTAGATTGTAAGCTCTTTTGAGCAGGGTCACCTTCATTTCTTGCTTTATTTATTGTATTTTCTTTTTTACATTGATTCTATGCCTATTGTTTTGTATCCAATTATTGTACTGTATTTGTTCTCTACTGTAATTACTTACTGTATTATATTTTCTGTACTCTAACCCTACATTGTAAAGCGCTGCGGAATATGTTGGCGCTATATAAATAAAGCTTTATCATTATTATTATTATTATTATTATTATTATATGTGTTGCATCTCATGCAAAGTGGCATTGAATGCTAAGTGGCTTGCAGTTACTTCATGGCAGTTAACTATCCTCTCTTCTCCCCATGCAGGTAATATTCCAACAATGTTTGCTGTCATCTGCATTTGCTAAATTGGGCTTCTAATCTTATTGTAACACTGTATGTTAAATCTACCTCTGCTTGCTGCAATGACCTCCATTGCAATATCAGCCTGACTCATATAGCCTTATGGTAAATCTACCTCTGTATTTATTGTAAACTCTGTCATCTGTATGCATTATATTCTTTACTCACCAGTATATGACTATTTCTCGCACTGTAAATGTTATCTTGTAGGAGGTGTAATTGTGTGGAGCCAGCTTTGCCTAATATCTGATCTGTGGCCTTTCATCATCTATTTATCCCCTGCAGTGAGGTGTAGCTGCTAATTACCGGGAGCCATGTGACTTCCCACAATCCCCCTCACCTGATTCTTTAGTGTGTCCTATAAATTTAGGTCAGTCCTAAGGGGTACATGTGTGTGTGTGTGGGGGGGGGGGTCAGCACAGGTGGCATCTCATGCAAAGTGGCATTGAATGCTAAGTGGCTTGCATTTACTTCATGGCAGTTAGTCAGGGCAGGAGTCAGGTAAGCCACTCTATTACATATTTAAATTTTTACCATGTCCTTTACTTCAATACCTATTGTTCTATGTGCCTTTGCCATTCACTTTCACCTTGCCATCCCCCTTCATCACCCCTCATCCACATTAGCCCCTCTCTCCTTCCCTCTACTTTATTAAGCTCCCATACTCTCTTCAACGTACTAAATAATCTCAGACCACCAGATTACAGGGTGTTGCATCAGGAACAAAGTTACAATTAAAAAAAAACTATTTGCCTTTTCTCTTTTTACTGCTGCTCCTGTCAGATGATATCTCTCCAACTCCTGGTCCACCCTCTACCAACTTCAACCCCTCCCCCACCACACATAGAATCCATGCTAACCTCATACACATTACTTGCATACTTTCATCTCCCCCTTTTAATTGCACTCTCTGGAATCCATGGTCTGTATGCAACAAGCTTCCCTTCATCCACAACTACTTTCTAACTAACTAACTAACTCTCTTAATCTCCTGGCTCTCACAGAAACCTGGATCCAGGATTCAGACACAGTGACCCCTTCCACTATTTCTTATAGTGGCTTACATTTCTCTCATTCCCCGAGACCTGGGAACAGACATTATGGTGGAGTTGGCCACAATGTACTTTCCAGGTCATCGCCCCAGCTCCATCACTTTCATTTCCTTCTTTTGAGGTCCACACCATTGGGCTCTTCCATTCCCTGCCCCTCAGAGTTGCAGTGGTATACCCCCCCCCAGGGTCACCCACCCAGTTCCTCGACCATTTCTCCGTGTGGATGCCGCATTTCATGTCCTCAGAATTACCAACCCATATTCTGGGAGACTTCAACATCCCCATAAACAGCCCCATCTCCCCATCAGCATCCCAGCTCCTATCTCTAACCACATCTCTTGGCCTCTCACATCTCTCAACCTCGGAGACACACAAGGATGGTAACACCCTTGACCTGATCTTTGTCCAGCTCTGTTCAACCTCCTCCTTAAGGTACCATTACATGGCACGATGTTGAAACGATGTCGGCAACAATCTCGTGGGCGCGCGGTCGTTTCCGACATTGTTTCAACATCGCTGGTGAGATGTCACATGTCTAGATATCGTGGACAACTCACCAACAATGTAGTGAGCAGGTATTGTTCGCACAACCCAGTTAACTATACCTGCTCATTGCTGTGAATGGGCGAAGTCGTAAACGACATCATTATCGCGGTGTCAAACACAACGATATACCAGGTTGGCTGATTGCTGATCGTCTGGTTTGAGAACATGTTCCTGCGATCAGCGACCCAACTATTTATCATTACAACTTTTCAGAGTCGCAATGAGGTCGTAGCGATGTCGCTTCAACGACTCCAAATCTGTGACGTTTAAGCGATATTGTTAACGATGTTGTGCCGTGTAATGGGGAATTTAGATAATTCACTTCTTTCCCTCTCTGACCACAACATTCTCTCCTTCACACTCACAAATCCCCACCCAATCCAGCACACCCCTACCCATCACACATTCAGAAATCTACAGGCCATTAACCATCATACACTCACAGACTCTCTACACTCATCACTGCCCCCAATGTCCTCCTTCTCCTGTCCTGATCTGGCAGCAAATCACTACAATGACTCTCTCCGAAGCTCCCTGGACCAAGTAGCGCCCCTCACCCTCAGAACCTCCAAACACAGAGTGAAAAAGCCATGGCTGATATCACAAACTCGATTCCTCCAGCGATGCTCTACGAACACCTTCACCTCTAATATAACCTCAAACAAAGCAGTGTTCCTTGATTTGGAAATCTCACATGAAAATACTGTTTATAACAAGAACATATTTCAAACAGGTAGATGTACAGTTGTGGCCAAAAGTATTGACACCCCTGCAATTCTGTCAGACAATACTCAGTTTCTTCCTGAAAATGATTGCAATCACAAATTCTTTGGTATTATTATCTTCATTTAATTTGTCTTCAATGAAAAAACACAAAAAGAATTGTCCTAAAGCCAAATTGGATATAATTCCACACCAAACATAAAAAAGGGGTGGACAAAAGTATTGACACTGTTAGAAAAATCATGTGATGCTTCTCTCATTTGTGTAATTAACAGCTCCTGTAACTTACCTGTGGCACCTAACAGGGGTTGGCAATAACTAAATCACACTTGCAGCCAGTTGACATGGATTAAAATTGACTCAACCTCTGTCCTGTGTCCTTGTGTGTACCACATTGAGCATGGAGAAAAGAAAGAAGACCAAAGAACTGTCTGAGGACTTGAGAAACCAAATTGTGAGGAAGCATGAGCAATCTCAAGGCTACAAGTCCATCTCCAAAGACCTGAATGTTCTTGTGTCTACCGTGCGCAGTGTCGTCAAGAAGTTTAAAGCCCATGGCACTGTGGCTAACCTCCCTAGATGTGGACGGAAAAGAAAAATTGACGAGAGATTTCAACACAAGATTGTGCGGATGGTGGATAAAGAACCTCGACTAACATCCAAACAAGTTCAAGCTGCCCTGCAGTCCGAGGGTACAACAGTGTCAACCTGTACTATCCGTCGGCGTCTGAATGAAAAGGGACTTCTTACCCCGAGACATAAAAAAGCCAGGCTGGAGTTTGCCAAAACTTACCTGAGAAAGCCTAAAACGTTTTGGAAGAATATTCTCTGGTCAGATGAGACAAAAGTAGAGCTTTTTGGGCAAAGGCATCAACATAGAGTTTACAGGAGAAAAAAAATTGAAGCATTGAAAGAATGACGTTATACAATTTACACTGCAGGTGCAAGCATTTGGTATTTTCCCATCATTATAAGAGAATCTAGTTAATTAAAGTATGAAATAGTACATTCACATTCATTATTTTTATCCATGCAATTCATTACTGAATCAAAACACACAGACTAATGAGCAGTAAAACACTGAATTCACCCGTATACACTACACATACAATATGGGCAATAACATTCATTTGTTGGCCTTGCCAGACTAAGTAACAGCAAGTGGCAACAGAAAATTGGAATTGGAATAATTTTTCAACACTTTCATGATCCATCCATGTTCACTTATTCTGGCAATCCAAAATATCATTCATTTTGCCTAAGCACACATTCAAATCGGTCATTAGACAACAAGACAGTGGTGTGTTCAGGATAAAGTCTCACTCGACACCCTTCTTCAGGGAAGGTTCCTTTATCAAGTTCCACGTCTAAATTGTCTCACCAACTTATGTCTCCTACCGTGAGGAGGTTGGATATACTTCTCTACGCAGCCGTACAATTTTACTATAGTATCATTCATATCAGTCAATAAAGACAATCATAAATATAAACCTTCTGGTCTCTGAAATCAACTGACAAAAACCAGTCTCATTCAATTATACATCTAAAGACACATTAAAACATATAATCAGCCACAAAATACACATACAAATTTCAAACACTGGCAAAGGTTTGATAGAGATTGGCTTACTTAGACCACCAAGTACCCATACCAGAATCCTCTAGATAATACGGAATTATTAATAATAAAGAGATTACTTAATCACAGATTTATTCAGTAGTTCCAGAGCAGTCCTTATAGTCAGGTAGTTAATTGTGAGACAATCCCAAAGTTTTGGTACCATATATTATTATGGTAACCCTTTGTAGAAAAGACAATTTTCGTGGAGACACTAAGGGTCTCAATACGTTTGCCAGGTTTGTCCAGATTAGAGCATTGATTTGATAGGTGCAAGCAAAATACACATTTATTCAATATCTGTCTATTGGGAGACACTTCTGTCTAGTCATTGAGTAGGGTGATTTACTTCAGTCTGTCTATCAGGCCAGTCTCGGAGATAATGTCCCATTTCCCACAGTGACAGCAGGTGGATCTTCCATTTGTCTGTCCATCCGTGAGTCTTCCTCTACTTCTACCTGTATATCCCCCTCTCTTCTTATCTCCTGTCTGGGCCACTAATATAACAAATGTCATCAACCAGTAATATCTGTCCTTTTTTGATTTTCTTCTTGTCCTTAAACCATCTCTCAGCATGTCTGGCATACTCTAGAACCTCAGTGAGTCTTGCTGTTCTATGTGTCACCATGTGTATAGTGATGTATCCACCGATCTGAGAGTGGCAACCCCTGAGATATGCATTTTTCAATTGTTGTTCATAATGGGTGTCATTCCTCATGTCGGCGGGTTGTGCAATCCCACTGTGTATGTCAAATACTTCCTTTAGTCTGTGGTAGTATGTCTACATCCTCATCGTCTTGTTGGATTGTTCTGTTTATCTCTGTCCAGTTTGCTGTCCCTGTATATCTGTTCTTTACTCTGTCCATTAGTCAATTTAATGCTACTGTCAGGGCAGCATTGTCAAAGAGTATGGGGCTCGGGGGATTCCCCTGAAGACCTGAAAAGTCCCTGCATATAGCATACCAGTCCGGACCCATAATTTTCATTATTATTCGCTCTAATTCAACTCCATTTAATGTGAAACTAGTGTATAATCCTCTCACTCCTTCCTCAAATTCCCTCACTTTTATTTTTGGGTGAGGGATCCCCTGAGTAGCTTCAATGACATCCTTATCTGTCCATGTTCTGTACACATGTACCATTCATCCTTGGCCACTTGACACCTAAATCATAGGTAAGATGTCTTCACATAGAGGTAACATCTTACTTTTATTTACCTCCTTACTTTCCCTGTTACCCTTTTCTCTACTTTGTGCCAGCTTTCGTTATGGGGTTAAATTCGAATTTGTACTGTGTAGGAAAAATGGAAGGAACAAGGCAAAGAAGACGTCCAGCAACCGAATGGCTTGATACTATCAAGATAACGGCAAAAAAGATCCTGGTGGACCTATCTAGGCTGTGCTAGATCGATCTTCCTACATAGTGTTAATCCATCAAGTCACCATTCATCCATCAAGTGAACATGGCTCGAGATTGCGCTAAGGCTGATAAATAATATATACGGTATATAGTGTAATTACTGTACATAGGCATTTTTTTTACCCATCAATACCTAATGCTGTTAACACACTTATGGATTCTCTTCTTCCCTCTCCCCTTTTCTAATTTGTAAGGCTGCCTTCACACTTGCGTATGCAAGCGCAGCATACCGAACGCAGCCAAACGCTTGCGCACTGCGTTCCTATGTTTAACATGCTGCAAAAAATAAGAGGGTGGGGGACAAGAGGCGCAATAGTGCCCTATCACTAGTGACACTAGAAAGAGTGATGCTGAGGAGCCACTCACCTGATTCAGTTGTGGGCCCCACAACTGGTTTGAAGGTGTTTTGAGAAGAATCTCTCAGCTGCTGCAGGACCTCCACCAACTACTGACCAGTAGTGAAATTCAAGGAGATGATGGGAGTACAGGTGTGACACGGTCCGCGCTGCTCCAATGTAAAAACTCACCAAAAGAGTCACAAAGTCATCAGTAGGTTTTATCTTTTTAATCCTCCTTCCTCCTACGCGTTTCGGCGCCCCACCTGGCACCTTCCCTGAGGAAGGTGCCAGGTGGGGCGCCGAAACGCGTAGGAGGAAGGAGGATTAAAAAGATAAAACCTACTGATGACTTTGTGACTCTTTTGGTGAGTTTTTACATTGGAGCAGCGCGGACCGTGTCACACCTGTACTCCCATCATCTCCTTATGTTTAACATGGGAACACACGTGCTTGCGTTTTGCGGCGTTCGGTTGCGTTTGCGTTCAGATGCGCAAATTTTGTGCATGTTGGATTTTTTGTGTGGTCGCAGGCGCTTGTTTTATCTGCAAGTGCCCGCAAGTGCACAAACCATGCATGGATCTCAATGGATCCGCAGTGTCCTCCACACGACAGCGCAGGAGAACTCTGCGGATCTCATTGAAATCTCTCCCGGTGGCCACCGGGAGATCATGCAGAGCCACAGCTGATCTTCCGCCGGTGTCAGCGGGGAGAAACGGCTGATCTGACAGCTGTTTAAATCTCCCGCGCTGACACCGAATATGTGATGTCGGCGTGGGAGATTTGAAGCAGCGATCAGCTGTTTCATATCTCCTGCACTGATATCACCCTATTTAGTGTCAGCGCGGGAGATTTAAACAGCTGTCAGATCAGCCGTTTCTCCCCGCTGACACCGGCGGAAGATCAGCTGTGCCGGGAGGAGGAGATCTCTGCCACTGATCTCCTCCTCCCGGCTTCCCCAGAGACAGCTGATTGGCTGCCCGGGCACCATACTTATGTGAACGCATGCGGAAATTCTCCGCTGTGTTCAAATAAGTATTTGCTGCGTTGCACTGCGTTTGCGTCTGCATGCCAAAAGCACGCAGACACAAACGCAAGTGTGAAGGCAGGCTAAGTCTACTTTTTCTACTTAACAAGGATTCAATGTTTTGCTTGGTACTTGTTCAACTTTTTTTTAAATATTATACAACGACCGTTTGAAAAAGACTTTGATATATTTGAAATGTCACATAGGAATATATTGTCATCATAGTGACGCACCCTGCCCCTATTTCCTTGTTGTTCTTGGCACAACAATAAACGTTCACTTGGCATTCAAGAGTGTGCTATGGATCTATTTAATTTGTGGTTTAGGAAGCTGCTCCAACTGTACTAGCGCCACAAAGAAACGGGTGCACTCTTTTCTTCTTTAAAAATGGTGCACGACAGAGCATGTACTGACTCCATCTGCACCGTTGTAGTCAGTGGTCCCTTCAGCGCATACATCAAAATCCAGGTTTGAGAAGTATTTAGACGTAGGCACTCTTATATGTTTGCAGTACATTTTTGTTTTTTGCACGTTTTGGAAATATCTACTTGTTTTGCTATAGTTTTTTTAATTTTAATTAATTTCATTACATCTAGAATCCATTTTGCTTAATGTAAACTCCATTTTCTCTTTGTGTGAGAACCTTTACTATGTATTTCTGCCAGTGGAAGGCAGAGAGAGAATTCCAATGTTTATGTTAGATAAGGACTATATCTTCTTTGTGAAAATCAAAACTTAAAGGGGAACTCTAGAGAGAGAAAACTTTTTAGTGCAGTTCCTGCCCTGCTACATGATGAAGCAGAGCCGTACACTGCAGTTCTAGGATCTATAGATCTCTTATTAATCAATAAAATTATACCTGCTCCTCAGCTCTGGCCCCCACCTCATGGAACCCTAGATTTCTGCAGGTCAGCTTCATCTAGGAGCAGAGAAGAGCCTCAGGTGTCGGGGGCGTGGACGCTGGAAGGATCTGCCTACATTCACGCCCCCTCACAATTCTGTTTAGTGAGGGGGCATGGCAGGGGGCGTGCAGAGATTTAGGTTCCCTGAGGAGGGGGCCAGAACAGAGGAGCAGGTATGATTTTATCGATTTATAAGAGATCTATAGTTCCTAGAACTGCAGTGTACGCGTCTGCTTCATCATGTAGCAGGGCAGGAACTCTACTAAAAGGTTTTCTCTCACTGCAGTTGCCCTTTAAGGAAAACATGGAATTTGAGAATAACACTTTGAGCAGTGTGCAAAGGGTGCTGATGTTCACCCAATAGGATGAATATATGTAAATGCCAAAGGATAAGTTGACCAATGTTGATGTTGCAATGCTTGTCCAAGAAAATACCTATATAAATTGAAGACAATGATGTAATAAACACGCAGAACATTGGGACAAAGAGCTGCTGCTTCTGATGCTTGTCTGTCTCAGGGGGCTGCTCTGTTATGTACATATGAGATCGCGATAATTTTTAATTTGGAGCACACACACAAAGGTCTTATACGTCCCATGCTAAATGGCAATGACAGCTTATAGCAAAAAGAGAAGCTGGGAAACTAATAAACGCTCAGGGCAGCGTTCAGCATCCGGTCAAGCAGACGGTATTTGCATTCTAGTGCTAAACACGTGTTTCTCGGCACAATTTGATGCCTCCTATGAGAGTTCCTGACACACAGTGAGATAAGGATAACACAGAGGGACACTGTGCCTGAACTAAGCATTAATCTTGTAACAACTAGTGCAGGATAATAATCTCATCTACAGGAGTAAATCAGCGACAGATGCTGAGTCTATTGAACTGGCACAGATTTACTTTTGCATCTCAAAGAATTAGAATATCATCAAAAATCAACATCATATTGCCATATTTCAGGGCATTTCTGGAAGCCCTGAAACACATTGACTAATAAATCAATATTATATTCACCCTTTGATGACTCGTGGAATGCGGTAGCGCGGTTTTTAACCCTTCACCCACCCTACTTTAATCTTCTGAAATAATGACCTTTGGGTTTTCATTGGCTGTAAGTCATAATCATCAACATTAACAGAAATAAACACTTGAAATATATCACTCTGTTTGTAATGACTCTATTAATATACAGGGTGGGCCATTTATATGGAGGCACCTAAATAAAATGGGAATAATTGGTTGTATCAACTTCCTGTTTGTGGCACATTAGTATATGGGATGGCGATGTATTTGCACAAAGCGGAGTTTGCGGGAGAAGACAGAAGAAACCGTCAGGCAACTGCAGCTGGTAAGAAAAGCTCAAGGTCTACGGGAAGCGATCATCCAGGTGCCGTATGCTCTGGTACAAAAGCTCATTGGGAGAAAAGGCAAGGTCATGCAAACTATGGTAAAGAAGTCCGGAGTAATGAAGGTTAGCTATCCACGTAATCACCAGGACTGGATACCTGAAGCAGATGGCATGGTGTTGTTCTTTGCTAGAGGTACGGAAGACACTCTGGGATATCTACAGATGCTGATAGAATACCGTATGGCTCACCTGCGAGAAGTGGAAAGACTGCAGCTCGCAAGACGGAGAGCTGAGGGACAGCGACATGGGAGCCCTGGAAGGTGGCAGCTATCTGGGAATGGTGGCACTCGGCCATGAAAGAGACCTCCAAATATCAGATTAGCCACGGCAGAAGCTAGAGCCAGAAGCCCTACAGAGAGTAATGGTTCTCCAATGGTGACGGATGGAGTTGATAGTCGCCAGCAAAGAGACTTCCATAGACATCCCAAGAGTAGTGAATATAGTCGGGGTGGGGGTTGTGCATCCTCCAGTGTCTCTAGTCTGACAGGCTCTCTAGTCTGACAGGCCCACTCAAACGACCTGATAGGGTACGTGGTAGGACAGAGTCAGGCCTGACCATGTATGCCCGAAGCACATGACTCTCCCTACAGTATTGAACGCTGGGGGCGGGGTGGGCCTGACATACAGTCGACTCCGACGAGTGACATGTCAATGTCTGATGGCAAGGACCGCACCAAGACAAGGTCAGTGACGCTGACGCGTGGTAGGTCCCTGAGGGAGGGACTGCAGTGGCTATCTCCTGTTCCGGGAGCTGAGAGGTATGCCCAACAGGTGATGGGCTGCTGTGTGACTGTGGTTAGTGCTGCCCCTGAATTTCATTTGTTTAATCCAGCGGGTTTGAACATGAGGGGGGGGGGGAATATGTGGTGCAGCAGTTGACTACCCCACAAGTGTTGGTACTGGGACTTGCGGTTTCATGGCTCTGGTAAGGCATTAGATGTGTTGGGGCTGCAGGTTGACAGCCAGGGGAGTGGCTGTCTAATTTGGACCCTCCTGTGGGCGTGACAGATCACAGATAAGCAGACTCCCTCTCAGTTACATGGGCTGGGAGGTCATGAAAGGTCCTTGACCACAGGAGAGGAAGGAGCCTGGTGAATAAGGGTGGTGTTTTCCCAGCTTCCACAAATAGATGAGGAAGCCTTAAGGTACCTTTACATGCCGCCACTGAGGTGTAGCAACTGCCTGGCAATCGGGATTTTTGCCACGGTTGCCTTGAAATTGCTACGAAGTTGCGGCGTGTAATTTTGGAATGTGATCGGGTTTTTCGCAGTTGCTCCGGGTAGCGGTTTCTGAGCCGTGTTCTAAAATCAGAGGCAACCCAAATGGTGAATTGCCCTGATATTGGCGTGTAAACGGGTAATAGGGATGGAATCTGCGTCACCTAGTGATTTCCTAGAGACGTGCCACAGCGTGATGTTTTCCGCACCCCATCAGCGATGATTGGTGGGGGCTACTGTGTTACCATTGGCTGTCCCTTCACAGGGCGCCATATTTAAAGAGCTGTCCATTCACACTACACAATTGGAATGGCGTCATGTATTAGCCAGCCTTCCTGCGCAGGCTGGTCAATCATGACGCTGTTGCGTTGTCCAATCAGCATGTTAGCGTCACGGAATACACGACTCTGTCACGCCTATGTTTTAGCGACGCGTGAACATGTACGCTCACATTCCTCTACTGATTGCGGCGTGTGAAGCGGCGTCGGGATTCAACCGAATGTTTCCCGCAGGATCTGTTGGAACTTCCGGGGAACCATGATCCCTTAGGTTGAGGGTGCAATTGCGGCGTGTACATGCGGAATCGGCGATCGCTTGCAACCGTTAAAAATGTGCACGCGCACGTACGGTTGATACCGATTGCCAGTGATAGTTGCGGCGTGTAAAGGTACCTTAATGGCATTTTTATTGCAATGTTTTGATGACCTAAAAAACTGAATTTTGGCGTTTAGACTTTTTTTTTCCCATAACGCTGTTTACCGATCTGACTAATTAATTTTGTATTTTGATACATTGGGCATTTCTAAACTTGAAGATAGCAAATATGTGTATTTTTTAAATTTTTTTGATAGTTTTATTTTCAATGGTGTAAAAGGGAGGTGATTTGAACTTTTGTGCTTTTTTTCATATTTATAAAAAACTTATAAAAAAACTGTATATAGCACAAATGATCACTGTCTGTGGATGCTGGTGCTCGCCTGTCATCCACAAGAAGTGATCACAGAGAGTTTCTGGGGTCAATACAGGACCCAAGGCTCTGCAGGTGATTGATCGCTTCACAGGATCTCTGTTCACTGCGGGGTTCAGCGCGATCCTAACCGCGTGGCTTTGAATCGCGCCGTCAATAAATGCAATAAATGACAGTGCGATCCAAAGGGTTAACAATGCCTATTTGATCACTGATCTGCACTGTTAGATACACATCTCAGCTGATGACATCGTCTTCCTTAATTAAATTCTGTTCCGACGCCGTGCTAGCCCTAGACGATGCTTGCATAGATTGATCTCTCAATGGACTTAAATAAAATGGTGCTGGTAATAGCACATGCTCATATTGATCTTCTGGCAGTCTTTGGGAAAACCTTGCCAGTGGTGGTGGATGCCCAAATAGGGATCTCTGCTAACCATTGAGTGTAGAAAAATATTAAAATCTGAGCGTCCTCAGAGGTTGATACCTTTTAAGGCTAACTGAAAAGATAATAACAAGTAGCAATCTTTCGAGAAAAATCAGGACTCTTCTTCAGGCTGGTATAAGACAAAATCTGATGTGACACATGACTCGCCCCAGTGGGGGCCATGGGGTGCTCGGAGCTGGGCCTCTCTCGATGTCCTCAAGCGTCTGGGGGCTGTCACGGTGGTGTGACCCAGTCCGTGGCCACCCGGATGGGCGGTCAATAAAAAAAGGAATTAGGAGTTAAGGATTAGGGAGTAGTTTTTCATGATGCCACCCACGGTATGCGGCTGTAGTGGCCACTGCTGCAGGCGGGGACCTCTGGGAATGATGGAATGACAGCTGAGATGGTATCGCTCCCCACGGGTGCAGCAAAACCCCAGGGCATCCGGAGTAAGGGGGTATTTGGGGCTGGAGAGCCAGCGGGGCTGTGCTGGCTGCAGAGATGGATCAGGACTTCTCCTAGGCAGGCTGCTGCTGCCTGCGCGGTATGTCAGTCTACCACTCCTCAGGTAAGAAATGAACAGTCTCACACAATTCTGAGTTCCAAACCCGGTTTACTGAGCTTTTCTTTGCACGCACCACAGGTTACAGCTCAAGTACTTTGCGGTCCGGGTAGTCCTTAGCAACCAGGATGGCTTGTCCAGTACACCCCTTTCGAATCTCTGTCCTCTCAGGCCTCTCTTCCCCAATGCTGCTTGCTCTCCTCCTTCCTGCACGTGCCTCCACACACAGAGCCCCAATCCAGCAGCCATGGGCCTTTGTTGGGTGACCGGCTGTGTTACCTGGACCTAGCACAGTGGCCTTCTCGGCGGATGTGCCGAGAGTTGGCCACAGCTCCTCAAGATCTCATGGCAACCAGTTCTGTGGTTGGAGCTTGAAGTCTCCTCGACACCTTTCAGGGTCGGGTCCCTGGTGCTTGCCCTGCTCCTCCGCTTCACTTCAGATTTGGGTGCATGGGTGGATTGCTCACTACCCGTGTCTCTGGGGCTCCCTCTGTCTTCTCGTGGTCTCTGGTCTCGGGACGAGCTTCATCTCTGCTCAAGTCCTCCAAGTCCTTCCTCTCTGTCCTCCCTCCAACAGACCTCCTCCGACTGACCCCTAATTCCTGTCGTGTTTTTCCTTTGTCCCTTTCCTTTCCCTAGCCATTTCCTGCTCACTTTCTACCCACCACCTTTAGCCCCCCACCATCCCAAGGGCTGCCTGAGCGACCCACTACCTGGGTTCACTCGCTATCCGCGGGACCGGGTGTGCTGGGTGTGTTTGTGGGTGACTCGGCTTACCAATCCTGGTTGCCGCAGACGGGAATACTACCCCCTAGTGTGGGTGCAGTACCCCTCAGTGGTGACCAGACCGCTGGGGCGCCACACAACATATATATATACAGTACATATATATATATATATATATATATATATATATATATATATATATTAGTGCCTTGTGAAAGTATTTGGCCCCCTTGAACTTTTCAACCTTTTGGCACATTTCAGGCTTCAAACAAAGATATAAAATTCAAAATTTTTTTGTGAGGAATCAACAACAAGTGGGACACAATCGTCAAGTGGAGCGAAATTTATTGGATATTTTAAACTTTTTTAACAAATAAGGCTGGTTTCACACTACGGATTTTTCAGATCCCATGCTGTCCGATCAAAATCGGACAGCATCGGATCAGAATTTGGCCCCATGCAGCCCTATGGGCATCGGACCGAATCGGATGTGCACTAAATGCCATCCGATTTGGTCCGATCCGATTGTGTCCAATTTTTTTATCGGTGCAAAAATCGTAGCCTGCTCCGATTTTTGCACCGAAAATAAAATCTGACAGAATCGGATCGGACCAAATCGGATGGCATTTAGTGCACATCCGATCCGACCCGATCCCAATAACATGGGGCCCTATGGAGAAGGGTCCGAGGAAACATCTGATGTCTCCTCGGACCCGATTTTACTGTACTGAGCATGCTCAGTACAGTAAAACTGCTCCAAACAGGAAGGAAGGGGTTAAAAAAAATAAAAAAAGTTTATGCTCACCTCCCCCCGAGCTCCCGCCGTCTCCCGCCGTCTTCCTGCAGGCTCCCGGTGGCTCCCGCAGGCTCCCGCTGGCTGCAGAGGTCTTCTACTGCAGTATAGGACCTGCGGTGATGTCACAGTCACGTGACACCAGGTTACCATGGTGTAACCTGGTGTCACGTGATTGTGACATCACCACAGGTCCTGAACTAAGATAAGATAAGATAAGATAAGATAAAATAAACTTTATTGATCCCGGAGGAAATTACTGTATTACAGCAGCAGAACAAACATCAAGAACATTTCACACTTTACAAAATAAGTCTATATGGACAGCAGATGCGGGTAGACTGGTACATGTACCTCACCTATTCCCCCCCATACACATAGAACTTCACATAGTCTTGGGACGCTTTACACTTATACATTTGTTAAACATCCCCACAGCTGTCGGAACAAACGATTTTCTGTATCTTTCCTTTTTACACCTTAGTTGGATTAGACGCTTGCTGAATGTGCTCTTCTGCTTTGCAAACAGTTCAGAGAGCGGGTGTGTATCGGTGCTCATTATAGCCTTGCATTTCTTATTAATTCTATCCTCTAATACCTCCTTGAAAGTCCTAAGTCGTAGACCCACCCCCGCACTAGCCTTCTTGATAAGTTTATTCAGCTTATTAGCGTCAGCTGTGCGCACACTACTACCCCAGCATATTATTGCAGCAAAGATTGCACTCGCCACAATAGATTGGTAGAACATTTCAAGCATTTTGCTACACACATTAAACGACCTTAATTTCCTTAGGAAGTAAAGTCTACTCATCCCTTTCTTGCAAACCTTCTCCATATGGCACCTCCAAACAAGCTTGCTGTCCAGGTGAACCCCCAAATATTTGAAATTCTCCACCATCTCCACATCCTGACCATCAATAGTGATAGGTGAGCAATCCTTCCTGCACCTTCCATAACTCAACACCAACTCCCTGGTTTTCTTTACGTTGAGTTCTAAATGGTTAGCCTGGCACCAGTCAACAAAGTCCGAGACCACCCTTCTGTATTCCTCCTCCCCCCGTCCCCTCTCAATACCTCCCACTATCACTGAGTCATCAGAGTACCTCTGAAGGTGACAAAGGTCTGATTTATACTGAAAATCAGCTGTGTATAACGTAAAAAGGAATGGCGACAGCACCGTTCCCAGAGGAGCTCCAACACTGCTCCGAACACTATCCGATACGGCCGCCCCCAACCTAACGAACTGTGGCCTGTCCGACAGGTAATCAATGATCCAATTCACTAGACCCTCATCAACCGCCATTTCAACCAGCTTTTTACGTAATAATAGTGGCTGTAAGGTATTGAATGCACTGGAGAAATCGAAGAACATGGCACGCACAGTGGTTCCATCATTGTCCAAAAAGGAATGTACTGTTTGTAGCAGATACGCTACAGCATCGTCCACCCCCAGACTCTGCCGATACGCAAACTGAAGGGGGTCCGTAAAAGCAGACACCCTCGGACACAAGTAGGCAAGTACAATTCTCTCCAAGGACTTGATCGCATGCGATGTTAAGGCCACCGGTCTATAGTCGTTATGGGAGCTCGGGAAGGTAGTCTTGGGAACCGGCACTGGCAAGAAGTCTTCCATAGAACTGGTACTCTCTGTGATTGTAAGCTCCAGTTAAACAGGTGCTGGAAGACAGTGCACAACTGATTTGCACACACTCTGAGGACACGTGGACAGATACCATCAGGCCCTGCTGCTTTACCAATGACCAGCTTACTAAACTACAGTAGAAGACCTCTGCAGCCACCGGGAGCCACCGGGAGCCTGCAGGAAGACGGCGGGAGACGGTGGGGGCTCGGGGGGAGGTGAGCATAAAATGTTTTTTTTTTCTTTTTTTCAGCCCGAAGGCTATGATTTTATGCCGGAATCGGATGCCTATTTGGCATCCAATTCCAGGCATCAGAAGGGAGCCGATGCTGTCTGAATTTATCGGACAGCATCGGCTCCCTCATAAATCGTTATGTGAAAGTAGCCTAAAAACTGAAAAGTGGGGCGTTCAATATTATTTGGCCCCTTTAATTTCAGTGCAGCAAACTCACTCCAGAAGTTCAGTGAGGATCTCTGAATGGTCCAATGTTGTCCTAAATGACTGGTAATGGTAAATAGAATCCACCTCTGTGTAATCAAGTCCCCTTATAAATGCACCTGCTCTGTGATACTCTGATGGTGGGTTTACACGTTGCGATATCGGCGTCCAACTCCGACCCAACTCCGACCAAAAGTCACGTGGTTCGGGAGTTGGACCCGATATCGTTCGCGAGTTGTACAGTTTGAACGTACAATGCGATGCTGGAACGATGCCAAAACGATATCGGGGTTGAATGAGCGTGCTATTCAACCGCCCGATATCGTATGGCCGTTGTAGCCGCATCGTCCCGTGTGACAGCCCAACTATTGATGTGTACGCCCACGTCACCCATTCACTACCATGTTAACTGGTCGTTCCTGGGTTGGGGGGCGTACACATCGTCGGGACGTTGTATTCTGATATCGGGCTGTCTAAATCGCCGATGCGATGGCGGCAAAAGCGCGCTCAAAAAGCGCGCTCCCACGTCGTTGGCTCCGATATCGGGCCGATATCGCGACGTGTAAACCCACCATCAGGGTTCTGTTTCAAGTGCAGAGAGCATCATGAAGACCAAGGAACACACCAGGCAGGTACGAGATACTGTTGTGGCAAAGTTTAAAGCCAGATTTGGATACAAAAAGATTTCCCAAGTTTTAAACATCTCAAGGAGCACTGTGCAAGCTGAGGGTGCCAATACTTTTGTCTGGCCAATTTTTGCAGTTTCGTGTGAAATGATCAATGTTTTGCTTTTTGCTTCATTTTCTTTAATTTGTCTTCAATGATAAAAAAAAACTAAACGAAGATAATAATACCAAAGAATTTGTGATTGCAATCATTTTCAGGAAGAAACTGAGTATTATCTGACAGAATTGCAGGGATGTCAATACTTTTGGCCACAACTGTATACAGCCCAGTACAGCCTCCAGGTAATATATACAGCCCAGCACAGCCGCCAGGTAATATATAGAGCCCAGGACAGCCTCCAGGGAATATATACAGCCCAGCACAGCCTCCAGGTAATATATACAGCCCAGCATAGCTTCCAGGTAATAGATATACAGCCCAGAACAGATTCCAGGTTATATATATGCAGCCCAGCACAGCCTACAGGTAATATATACAGCCCAGCATAGCTTACAGGCAATGTATACAGCCCTGTACAGCTTCCAGGTAATATATATGTGGCGCCCCTGCGTCCAAGAGGCCAAAAAAGGGAACTGCAGCCAGGCAGGTAGGACAATTGTTGCACAACAACACCCTCACAGCCCACACAACCCACGTGCAGTAGATGGTAGCATCCAGCCCTAAGATTGGAATACTCTAGGCAATTGAGGGGTGGTGGATTTAGAGGAGTGGGTTGGGCACACACGTAGTCAGGTGACTTGACAGTAGAAATAGTGAGGGGGAGGAGGAAGGAGTTCAGTAGGCCCAGGGTGCTGAGCTGCAAAGACCAGAAGCTGAGGAGCACAGGCCAGAGAGCAGCAGAAGGCTGAGTGAAGCTGAGCAGACAGAAAGACTCACATGTCCTGTGAGTGTACGGTGTAGGAGCGCAGAATCTGTACCGAGCCAGTGTGAGCCGGAGGAGAGAGAAAGCACGTCCGAAGCCAATGCCACCAGGAGTGTGAGGAGAGAGAGAGGGACGGTGATACCCGGGCCCTAGACATACAGCGAAGTGACCGACTGCAGGCGGAGTAGCCCTCCTATGATACCGAGAGACGCAGAGAGAAGGAGCCTGGTAGAGCCTCACACTTGAGGACTGCTGGAGGCTGTGCTCAGTTGAGTGTCGGCTTTAGAGGGGACCGTAGTTTACCCGGAATCCCCAAACAACACAACGGGGGACCACAGCTTCACGTTAGGGTCCCTACCCCAAAGGACAGGCAGCTCAGTGACAAACCCACAAGGGCCCAAGTCACCGCCATACTGTCCAGTGTCACACACAACGAAGCAACCTAGGAACGTTAACAGCCCGGAAAGGACACAGAGACTGTGTGAGGGGTCACAGGGAGAGAGACCTGGCTGCAGAGTAAAGGGAACCCGGAGAGGGAGATTGTGCCCGTGTACTTGTACTGAACTTTGTAAGAACTGTAACTGACTTGTGAACTGTCTGAAGAACTGAGAGTAAACACGGAAAACCCTGAGATTGCCTCCCTTGTGTCTCTGCATGAAAGCGATTCTCTCCATACAGGATTACAGAAAGCCCTCCACCTGCAGAGCCACAGCGCAGCCTGTCAGCACCAGAAAGAGGAGAGATCCCTGCAGCGTCTGCACAGTAAGTGTGCTACACACTCCACAATAGACTTAACCCTTACTGCCCCGGGGAACACAGTTCTACCCACTGGAACTATTACACCTAAGCTGCTATTCCATCGTCCCCGGAGGTTCTGCAGCAGCGGCGGCCCCATCACTGGCCGCATATAGTGGGTGGCGTCACGACTGACATCCCCTGTAAATATCCCCTTTTATTGCCGAGCCCGGGACACGGACCGGACCAGGACCACCCGTGACTTCCCCAGCCACAGAACCGGTCTGGTACCGAGTACCCCTGTACCAGTGGGCCCGACATATACAGCCCAGCATACCTTCCAAGTAATATACATGTGCACAAGGGGTGACAGGCACAGATGAATGCGGTAACAGAACCACCATCAGTAGATGAACGCAGCAACATAACCACCATTAGTAGATGAATGCAGGGACAGAACAACCATCAGGACATGAATACAGCGACAGAACCACCATTAGTAGATGAATGCAGTAACAGAACCACCATCAGTAGATGAATGCAGCAACAGAACCACCATCAGTAGATGAATGCAGAGACAGAACCAACATCAGTACGTGAATGCAGTGACAGAATCTCTGTCATTAGATGAATGCAGCAACAGAACTACCTTTAGTAAACAAATGCAGGGTCATAAATATCATCAGTAGATGAATGCAGAGACAGAACCACAATCAGTAGATGAATGCGGTAACAGAACCAACATCAGTACGTGAATGCAGTGACAGAATCTCCATCATTAGATGAATGCAGCAACAGAACTACCTTTAGTAAATTAATGCAGGGTCATAAATATCATCAGTAGATAAATGCAGGGACAGAACCACCATCAGTAGATGAATGCAGCACAAAAACAACCGCCAGGGCATGAATGCAGTGACAAGCTTACTACAGTGATGAATTTCAGTGTCAGATAAGCCCCATGATATACTTATGTCATATACACCTAAATCTCCCAGCATGTCTTTAAAAATGGTAAGGAGATGCTGGGCGTTGTTGTGACCAGTCATCAGATTGCGGACCATACAGGAACCACATTACTGATTAGACGAAGGTAGGATCACAAACGTTTACATTATTTTACCTTATACTGTAGATGATATCTTCTCTGACAGGAGTTGTTCCCAATCCTTTTCTTTTATTGTAGCACAGACGCCATGATGAGATGAAATCCACAGCTCGTCTCTCCAGACTTCCCTCTTCTCCATTTTTAGCAGCACTTTTCGACACGATACCCTTAAAAATGAAAGTGTCATTATACTGCCCCAGAAATATACTGTACATATCCCCCCCACACATAGCCCCACTGTTATAACACACACATATACACACACACAGCACTACTGTATAATACACACACTGCGCCACTGTATAAAACACAGCGCTACTATATAACACATAGCGCTACTGTATAACACACAGTGCCACTTTATAACACACACATAGCACCACTGTTTAACAAACACACAAAGGTCAGGCTCCAGGTTTTTGTAGGCCCCAGGGGAAAGCATCTCAGTGGGTCCCATACTGGTTGTATATATATATGATATAGAGGCTGTCAGTTGTGTAAATATGATATAGAGGCTGCGAATATATAGGCTGGGGGCTGAATATACATGTAACATAGAGGCTACAGGCCTTTACACACACACATATATATATATATATATATATATATTATATATATATATATATATATATATAGGCTGTGACTCTCCCCCTGTGCGCTGTGCCTCTTTCCCACTGTCCTCTCCCCCCTGTGCACTGTGACTCTCCGCCCATGCGCTGTGCCTCTTCCCCGTGCCCCCCACCACTGTACACTTTCCTCACAGGAAGGCCCTGTGTTCCCCCCCCTCACAAGGGGGCCCAGTGTCTCCTTTCTCCCCCCAACCTGTCTCCTATTCCCACTTTCCTCTCCCCCTTGTGCATTGTGCCTCTCTCCACCTCCTCTAACAGGGGGCCCTGTGTCTCCACTCTCCACCCCCTTGACCTGTCCCCCTCTCCCTCACAGAGGGGGCTCATGTCTCCTCTCCCCCTCACAGGGCGGCCCTGTGCCCCCACTCCCTACCCCCCGACCTGTCTCCTGTCCCCTTCTCCCTCACAGGGAGGTTCTGTGTCTCCTCTTCCCCTCACGGGTGGGCCTTGTGTCTCCACTTTCCACTCCCATTGACCTGTCTCCTCTCCCCCTCTACCTCACAGGGGGCTCTGTGTCTCCTCTCCCCCCCTGACTTGTTCCCTTTCCCCACTCCCTCACAGGAGGCCCTGTGACTCCTCTCCCCCCGACCTGTCTCCTGTCCCCCTCTCCCTCACACTGGGGCCCAGTGTCTCCTCTCCCTCCAACCTGTCTCCTATTCCCACTTTCCTCACAGGGAGGCCCTGTGTCTCCCCTTCCCCCCACCTGTCTCCTGTCCCCCTCTCCCTCACAGGGGGGACCTGAGACCCTAGGGGGTCCTCAGCACTGGATTTCTCACCACAAAACTTCCTACCCGCCAGCACTGGCTTTTACCTCCCCTCTGTGTTGTGTGTAGCCTTTCTCCCTCCTGTCTGACTGCTTCTAGCATTTAGCCAGCAGCATGTCAGGAGAAAGTGAAAGTGAAGCTGATTTGCTGCCAGCTAAATACTAGGAGGAAAGCTGCACACAACATTGCACACAGCACTGCACACACACACACACACACACCCACACACTCCTCAGTACGTGTAATCTTCAGCTCCTATGGAACACTCACCACTCTGACGGCTGCAGATCCTGGCCTCCTCTGGCTCTGAGTCACCAGCAGCAGTTTGTGAGGGGATCGCAGCGTGATCACCTCACCACACACTGCTGCATGTCGGCCGCAAAGTACACAGCGACGAGCCTTCTCTCCCCCCCTCCTGCAGTCCTGCGTGCTGACACCGCTCTGTCCGTCCGCAACATCCATACCCGACCGACAGCTGTCTTGCTTGGGCGGGCTCCACATGGCTAAAATGCATAGCATGCAAATTAACCATGTGTACAGCTAGTGGTGCAGTGCTGGACCTCAGGGGCCCCCTCCCGCTGTGGGCCTCGGTTCATAGAACATGCTGCACAGGCAGTATGTCCACCCCTGAGTTTCATCCCACCATCAACTTAACAGTCAACTACTCCCGGACTGAAATCAGCTTTCTGGACACCATCATAAAGCTACAGAACAATGAAATGGAGACATCCCTGTACTGGAAGCCAACTGACCATCCAACATATCTTCAATGGGACAGTTTTCATCCAAAACACATTAAAAACTCCAACCCTACAGACAGAGACAATCACCTTCCGGGTCTCAAAAAGACCTTTTAGAATCAGGGCTACCATCCAAGAGCAATTGAGAATCAGATTACAAGAGCCACCAGAATATCAAGGAATCATCTCCTACATTACAAAGCTAGAGAAGAAAATAACCGGGTCCCTCTCATAGTCACCTACAATCCAAGTCTGGAGGTGTTAAGAGGAGCTGCACAGAAACCAAAACCAATAATCCAAAAAGATGCCTGACTAAAATCAATATTTCCAGACCCCCCATTTCTTTGTTTTAGACAACCCCTGAATCTAAAAAGCATCATTGTCAGAAGCTCCCTGTCCTCTCCATCAGCAACAGGAACCTTTCCCTGCAACCAGAGAAAGTGCAAAACCTGTCCATCTATAATGACAACGGACAAGATAAAGATTCCCAGCACATATCAGGACTACAGGATACAAGGTAACTTCAGTTGCACCACAACCAATATGGTGTACTTAATTATATGTACCAAATGTACAACAGGTGGTATGTACAGTATGTAGGGGAGACAGACAAAATCTTAGAACAAAAATGAATTCTCATCGCCACACAATAAAATAGATGTATGGATCTACCTTTAGCCAAGCATTTTTTAGCTCTTATCACAGTACAATAGACATCAAGCAGGTCGTTTTAAAAAGTAATTTCAAGCCTCAGAGTTGGAAGAAGTTGGGAATACAAATTTATGATGATCTTTGACACATTCAAAGCACGAATTAACATTTCACATGGATTCATGTCTTTTTACATCAATTGAAAGGGCATTTGAGGGCATCATATTTTTTAACAGACCTCAATTGGAGAACAATAAAACTTTGACATTTCTTATCAGTGAACTGTTCCGATATCTACTGCCATAACTGTTTCACCTTATCTCATTCTTGTTCTGTTCCATCTCACTTGTCTTAAGAACTGCAGTATTACATGTCATGCACAAGCATCAGCAGCAGCTTGGATGACGTCAGTGCGGAATTTAAATAAGGAAGATGGTAGACCACAAACAGGACCCATTGAAGCTCATCGGAGAGCGGAACGACTGTAGTCCTGGGAGCGTAGCCCGCATCCTCAGGTGCTGTATGTTACCCGTGTCAGATTAATAAAGTCGTTGTAGATCATTATGTTGAGTGCTACTCTCTTCTTCTAATGGATGAAAGTTTGCAATGTCTAGACACCAGCATTAAAATTCCCCCCCAGTTGGGGTTCAGAAGTCTTCGCACTCCACCAAATTAGTTAAGGTTAATTTTATTGGAACTGCTCAGACAGCACAGAGGACATGGCAGACCCCAAAAGCCTGCCCATAGCCCCACCCAATAAGCCACCACGATGTAGGTAGACCAAAAGTTATAATGAAGATTTCTATAAAAACCTGGCTATGGATTTCTTCCGTTAAAGTATGCAGTGAGTGCTGAGTGTTGGCTTTAACAGAAGCCAGAGACCTGGCAGCGATCACGCGGGCACGTTCTCTTTAAGGGCCAAGTCTGATCCATAAAATAAATGAGAGTGGGACACACTGAGTCTGAGACCTGGATTCTCGACATTTGACGTTGTACAATGTCATGAAAGTCTGTGCCTTCCTGACTCATGACGTTGTACAGCGTCAGGTGGTTACTGGGGCACCGTTGCCACGGTAACAGCCATCAGGCCCCAGTGCTCTGTGATTCCTATCACAGAGCACTGGGGCTTGAGGTCAGGGGGAGTGGATTCCCCACCCCGCCCCCAGGATCGCAGTGATTGGCTGTTTGATCAGTCAATCACCGTGAATCTGTCTCCAGCTATGGAAGGGGCTGTCAAAGCCCCTTCCATAGACTGGACTGCTGGAGGGGGCGAGGATCGCCCCCTCCACACTGATGGGGAGAGATCTAATGATCACTCCCATCATCATTGGCAGCAGCATGGCGGCGGTGCAGGCACTTGTGCCTGCCGCATGCTTCTGTCCGCCACAGCTGCCACCAACACCCTCTGCCCGCCCAGCCACTGCCAAACCCCTCTGCCCACCACCGCTGACAGCCCAGGCACAGTGAGTGAGCTCATGAACTACAACAAGAGGACACTTGATCCCTTGATGCAGTCTCTGAATGTAGCAGAGGTGATCGAGCATTGTGGGACCTTTGTTGTGGACTACGTTGGAGGCGATCGAGCGTCGTGGGACCTTCATTGTGGACTACGTCGGATCTTTATAATAAAGATGGAGTCCAAATTTTGTGTGTGTGTTTTTTTCAAATAAATAGATTTTCTTTGTGTGGTGCATTTTTTGAGTATTTACTAATGATTCCTAAAGGCCAGGTCTAACATTGGCCCGACATTATGAATCTCGGGCTTAGTGCTAGCTGCCAGTAAAAAAGCTGGCATTAAACCCTTTATTACTCTGTTTGCCACCGGCACCAGGGAAACTGGAAGAGTCTGGGTACAGCGCCAGAAAATGGCGCTTCAATGAATGCGCCAATTTCTGGGGTGGCTGAGGGCTGCAATTCGCAGCATGGGGGGCCCAGAACGCTTGGGCCTCTCCATGGTGAGGATTCCAGCCCCCAGCTGCCTAGTTGTACTTGGCTGGACCAAAAATATGGTTGAGCCCAATGTAATTTTTTTTCTAAAATTAGTTTTATAAATAAACAAAAAAGGGTTTCATTGTATTTTTGGTTGCCAGACAGGTACAACGAAGCAGCTGGGGGTTGGTGGCAGTCCATAGCTGCAAAGTTGTACCTGGCTGGACCAAAAGGATGGTGAAGCCCCACATCAATTTTTTTACTTATTTCTACAAATAAAATTACATGGAGCTTTGCTGTATTTTTGGTTGCCAGCCACGTACAACTTGGCAGCTGGGAGGCGGGAATCCTCACCGTGGAGAGACCCAAACATTGTGGCCCCACACGATGCAAAGTACAACTCACAGCCACCCCAGAAAACAGCGCATTCATTAGAGGTGCCATTTTCTGGTGCTGTACCCCAACTCTTCCAGTTGCCCTTGTGCTGGTGGCAATGGTGGTGGCACACAGGGGCTCTCCATACGCAACATGGTGTCCTCTAACAAGTTGAATGGAAAATTAGCTTCAATTGGTAGCGGACACTATGTTGCATATGGAGAGCCCCTGTGTGCCTAAACATTGGAGTTCCCCCACAAATGACCCAATTTTGGAAACTAGACCCCCCCCAAAGGAACTTATGTAGATGCATAGTGAGCACTTTGAACCCCCAGCTGCTTCACAAATTGATCCGTAAAAATGAAAAAATAAAATTTTGGTGGAAAAATAAGTACTTTTTCCTTTTTCGGATCAATTTGTGAAGCACCTGGGGGTTCAAAGTGCTCACTATTCATCTACATAAGTTCATTGGGGGTCTAGTTTCCAAAATAGGGTCACTTGTTGGGGAGCTCCAATGTTTAGGCACACAGGGGATCTCCATACGTAACATGGTGTCCACTAACAATTGGAGCAAATTTTCCATTCAAATCATTAGCGAACACCATGTCATGTATGGAGAGCTCCTGTGTGCCTAAACATTGGAGCTCCCCCACAAGTGACCCCATTTTGGAAACTAGACCTCCCAAGGAAGTTATCTAGATGGGTTGTGAGCACTTTGAAATCCCAGGTGCTTCACAACCCACAATTTTTTCATCTTCACATAGGCAACGGGATAAACTGGATCCTAAAATTTGTCGGCAATTTCTCCTGAGTACACCGATACCTCATAAGGCGTCATAAACCACTGTATGGGCGCACGGCAGGTTCCCCCATGGAACTTATCTAGATGCATAGTGAGCACTTTGAGCTCCCAGGTGCTTCACAAATTGATCCATAATAAGGAAAAAGTCCTTTTTTTCCACAAACATTTTCTTTTTTCCTTTTTCAAGCCCCTTTGTGCTAAATATTGGAGCTCCCCCACAAGTGACCCCATTTTGGAAACTAGACCCCCCACGGAACTTATCTAGATAGGTGGTGAGCACTTTGAACCATCAAATGCTTCACAAATTAATATGTAAAAATGAAAAAATATTTTTTTTTGTAGCAAAAAAGTACTTTTTCCTTTTTAGGGATCAATTTGTGAAGCATCTGGGGGTTCAAAGTGCTCACTATACATCTAGATAACTTCCTTGGGGGCTCTAGTTTCCAAAATGGGGTCACTTGTGGGGGAGCTCCAATGTTTAGGCACACAGGGGATCTCCATATGCGACATGGTGTTCACTAACAATTTGAATAGAAAATTAGCTCCAATTGTTAGCGGACACCATGTCACATAAGGAGAGCCCCTGTGTGCCTAAACATTGGAGCTCCGTTGAAGTGTTCCAGAGTTATTACCTCATAAGGGGACAGTGGTCAGAATTGCAAAAAATGTCAAGGTTAGTAAGGCCAAAATAGGCTGGGTCATGAAGGGGTTAAAATGTGTGTGTGTATGTGTGCGTGTGTGTGTGCGTGTGTGTGTGCGTGTGTGCATGTGTGTGTGTGCGTGTGTGCGTGTGTGTGTGTATTAATGAAACTCTCTGGGTCATTGTGCTGTCAGAGAAAAAAAATGGCCAGTATATTGACATGTACACTGGATGTATGAATGCAGTCTAATAGGCAGAAGAAGCTTGAAATTTTTATTTTTGAATACAAAAATAACAGATACTACTACATCAAGGATAAAAAGGATACATGGGCTAACAATGGATGAAAGTGGAATGTCCTAATGGACATTCTTCACATTT
The DNA here is from genome assembly GCA_033576535.1 of Allobates femoralis. Taxonomy (NCBI): domain Eukaryota; kingdom Metazoa; phylum Chordata; class Amphibia; order Anura; family Aromobatidae; genus Allobates; species Allobates femoralis. The sequence goes on from JARQOC010000006.1 coordinate 55,501,022, forward strand.
GTCAGTCATCTTCTCCAGAAATTTGTAGCTCATGATCAGACTATGTGACCTTAATTAGCACAGTCTTCACGAGGCTGTCTGACGATCCAGTGTCTGGTACAATTGTCCGCTGTCCGTCACATAACTCTTGTGTATTAATGGCTTCTGTCCTTAAGTGGATTTCAGTAAAACCTGAAAAGAAGAAAAATATGTACAGTTTGCGTGTATTGCAAGGAAACAAGATGTGCATTTCAGTAAAGTCTGGGACATCTTTTTTTAAGACTCTACATTGTGCCTATCCTCTGTTATTTCTCCTGGAATTACTGTATATGATGGTTCGCATTCCTCTTCCATATGTAGATTTCTACACTTTGTACCACTATCAGGTCTAACAGTGAAAAACTGTTAAGGGGGACACTCGCTTGACAAGGGAAATGGTAACACCCAGTTATTAGGTTATCCATGCATTTCTAGAAGGAATAAATGAGGAACGACAACTCAAGAAAAGATGAAATACAAATAAATCTCAATGAATTAGAATTAGGGATGAGCGAGTACTGAAATATTCAGGCTCGCTATACTTGTAACGATTAGAACCCGATACTTGGGTACTCATTACGAGTATAGCGAGTCCAATGTAAGTCAATGGGCAAAGTGATTACTTTTGCCGTGTATTTATATATACACTACGAAAGTTAAATAAAAGTTAATGAAAGTTGTTAAAAATAAAAAAATAACATACTCACCCATCCGACAGCTGCATCGGGACCCGAAAAGAATACAGCCGTTGTAACTCTAGGACCTTGCAATCTGATGACCAATCAGATGACCGGTAGTGATCAGGTGGTATGTGACATCACACCACCGCCAGATTGCAAGGTCTTAGAAGTACATCGATGTTCTAACACATGGCCAATCACGTGGCCGCTACCGGCCATCTGATTGGCCAGATCGTTACCGGCCATCTGATTAGCCAGATTGCAAGGTCCTGGTTGGGTCCCGGTGCAGCCGTCAGATGGGTGAGAATGTTATTTTTTTATCTTTAACAATTTTTATTAACATTTATTTCACTTTCGCAGTGTTTACAGATATACTACAAAAGTGAATGGACTACTCGATAGTCCTAACGAGTAATCACAAGAAACTCGCGGAGTAGCGAGTAGCCTGAATACTGTTACTATTCGGCGAGTGCCGACTAGTAATGAGTATACTCACTCATCCCTAATTAGAATATCATCAAAATGTTAATTTTTTTCCAGTAATTCAGTACATAAAATGAAACGCATATGTGGCGCCCCAAAGTCCGGTTGCCACAATTCAAAGATTGGAAGCAAGGGAAGGCACCCACCTCAATGTGCACAACATCTTCCCAACTCCAGGCCAGAAGGGGAAGCTCTAAAGCCCGGGTTCAGGGCAGGTTCCCTATAAATTCTGGTATGGGGTGGGGTCAGGCAGTTCAGTTCCTAGGAGGACTGTGGAAGACATTATACGGACGGTAACTGTGCTAGGCTCGTCCTAGGTGACTGACTAGCCAGTGTGAATGACCCGTTGTGAGGGTCATAGGGAAGTGGATTAAAGGTGTGGGGAGTGGAGTGGAGCCAGCTCACCCCAGCAGTTAGTGCAGTACGGACACAGGAGTCCGAGGTCGCAAGGGTCTTTATGCCCAGCAGCCAACACCGGAGGGCGAGTAATTCTACGTTACTCATCCACCAAAAGGCCAGGAGACACAGCCACATCAGAGAGCTCAAGAGAAACAGAGGAGAGAAAGTATTCCATAAAGGGCTCAAGCCACCTGTCATACGGCCAAGGCAGACAAGTGAGGAGATGGTCCTAGCATAGCTTCAAGCAGCCAGGGCTCACAGAGAACGGCACATCAGGGAGGCCTCAGGACTTGCCATGTGTGGAAAACCCTGAACTTGCTTCCAGGATCCAGACCCCTAAAACCACTTGTGAATTGTGCCCTGGATGAACCTGCTCTGACTTCAGTAAAGGTAAAGGAGATTGTTACCCCTGTTTCTGTCAGTTTTTTTGTGCACTGAATCCTGCACCCCCAATGACCCTTGCACTGCAATAGACTACATGGTTGCCCTGGGGACCAGCTCTTCTCGTGGAGGACTCATCATCCTTGCTATACCGGCCGCAACGCACTCATAGTGTAACGATTAATTTTTTTATTTTTCTTTTATTTTTCTTTAATCCATTTTTACAAATGCCCCTTTTTACTGCTTGCCCGATGAGGGAATCACAGACCGGGTCACGCCACTGTGACATCCCGCAAGCCCAGACAACCTCGAGAGGGCCGGTTCCGAGTACCCCACGGTCCCTGCCCGGGGCGAGTCACATATATTATATAGGATCATTAAAAACAAAGTGATCTATTTCAAGTGTTTATTTCTGTAAATGTTGATGATTATGGCTTATAGCCAATGAAAACCCAAAGGTCATTATCTCAGAAAATTAAAGTTGAGAGGTTGAAGGGTTAAAAATCGCGTCACTGTATTGCCCGAGACATCAAAGGGTGAATATAATATTCATTTATTTATTATTAATGCATTTTAGAGCTCCCTGAAACATCGCAATATTGATTTGTCCTGAGGAAGGGACCACGGATCCCTGAAGTGCGTTGACTAATAAATCAATATTATAGTCACCCTTTAATGTCTCGCGAAATACGGCAGTGCAATTTTTAACCCTTCATCCTCCCTACGCTATATGCACCATGCTGGGGACTGCAGCAGTCATGATGTGCTTTTATAGTGGTTGTGACTCTCACAACCACACAAGGTGAAGGCTCTGATACCTATTTAGGTCATATTTTATCTCTCAGACCCTTCATCCTCCCTACATTAGTTTTCTGAAATAATGACCTTTGGGTTTTCATTGGCTGTAAGCCATAATCATCAACATTAACAGAAATAAACACTTGAAATAGATCACACTGTAATGACTCTATATAATATATGCGTTTCACTTTTTGCATTGAATTACTGAAATAAATTAACTTTTTGATGATATTCTAATTCAATGAGATGCATGTGTACAAATACTAAAACCTGTCAAGATTAAACATTCTTCTTTGTAGAGTAACTGACAGGTCTTCTGAGAACACCACAGTGGTGTCCTGTCTTACCTGTGATCAGCAGGGTTGATGTAGTAGTTTCCTAAAATCCTCATAGCACAATCTGAAACATTTGTGTATTATTAGGCATAGTTACCTTTGTGCAGAGCTTTGGCTTCCCAAGAGAACACCATAGTCTGCTGCGGTGGGAGACATTGGGGAACTCTGCATTTCAGACAGTCATTCATCTGCAGATCTTCAGATTTCTTAATACTGGATTTCATCTGTGTAGTAACAGAAGATTCATAGTTGATGCTTGAACAATAGTAACATAGTAACATAGTTTTTAAGGTTGTAGGAAGACGTTAAGTTCATCTAGATCATCCCATAGCCTAACATGTTGATCCAGAGGAAGGCAAAAAAAAACATGTGGCAACACTAAGCTCCACATTTGGGGAAAAAATTCCTTCCTGACTCCACATACGGCAATCAGACTAGTTCCCTGGATGAACGTCCTATCAAAGAATTTAGTATATATAACCTGTAATATTATAGTTTTCAAGAAAGGCATCCAGGCTCTTGTCACGCCACCACCAGGGCCGCCAATAGGGCCTTATAGGCCATACAACTGTAAGGGGCCCGGCAAACAGTGGAGGGGGCGTGGCCATACAAACAGCAGGGGGGGGGGCCCGGGTGCACTGGCTGTGGGCAGGGCCATTTGGAGCAAGGAGACCCGCCCCCTTTGGCCAGCACAGTAGTTCGTACGCTCGTCGTGGTCACCAGGGGCGGGGCCAGGCTGAGACAAGATCAGTGTGTGACTGAGTGACTGTGCTGTGCTGCTCTGCCTCTGCTCTTTGCCAGAGCGGCGCGGCAAAGCATTGAGCAGCTGCACTGTCATGATGATCATCACAGCAGGCAGCAGCCATTGCAGCAGGGGCCCAGTCCCGGCCTGTCCCTGATCTCCTCTTCAGCAGGTGCGGCACAGACACTGGCAGGATGCAAGAAGACTCCACTGAAGTCACAGAGCTGCTGCTGGTGGTGAGTATACTCCTCTGTCTATCTCTCTGACTCTCTGTCTGTCTCTTGCTCTTTGACTGTCTTATCTGTCTTTCAGACTGTGTGTGTCTCTGACTGTCTCTTTCTCTCTGACTGCCTCTTTCTCTCTGACTGACTGTCTCTCTCTCTAACTGCCTCTTTCTCTCTCTGACTGGCTGTCTTTGTCTCTCTCTCTCTGACTGTCTCTCTCTCTGACTGACTGTCTCGCTCTCTGACTGACTGACTGTCTCTCTCTGATGGTGTCTGTGTCTCTCTTTCTCTGACTGTCTCTCTCTGAATGTCTCTCTGACTGATGGTGTCTTTCTTTCTCTCTGACTGGATGTCTCTCTCTGACTGGCTGTCTCTCTGTCTCTCTATCTGGCTGTCTCTCTCTCTGTCTCGCTCTCTGACTGACTGTC
>JARQOC010000006.1:55511733-55594905 GCA_033576535.1 Allobates femoralis
TAAAAAGGGATTGACCCCCAAGGGGAAGTCCACGGGCCCAGAGCACCGAGGTCCCCCTAAGGGGACAAAAAAAGGGGGTTTCCCCTCCAGGGCGCACCCAGAGAGGGCCCAATGAACAAGTTAAACCGGGGGGCCCAAATTTTCAAGGCAAACAGGCAAGGAAAACCCGGGGAAAACCGGAGGAGAAGACAGGGACGGAGCTTGCTCCCCCCCAAAGGGGGGCCCCGGGAGGTAGGTGGGAAAACCCAGCGGGAGGGTAGGGGTTTCTGCGGGTAAACCCAGGCAGGGGGGATCTGGCACTAAAATTTAAAGAGAGGGGCCATGTAAGGATCACAGAGGACACAAGAACCCCCATGCGCTGCTAGGCCCCCCCCATAGGAAGTGGGACCCTAAATACCCACCAGCTTTCAGCGATTGGCATGGGGGCCCCAAATTTAAATTTAAAAAGACCCGGCGTGCACCCCCTATGCGGGGTTTCCTGGGCAACCGGGAAAGTAAGGAGGCAGGAGAGAGATGCCGGGGAGCTGCCGCAGATGGAGTGGGCAGGTGGGAGCGTGGATGGGTAAGTATGTGTTGCAGGGAAATAGGAGGATCCCGGCGGCAGCGGGCCCCCCAAAATCCCCCTGCCCCCCTGACGTGGTTCCCATGACCACGGGTTGACAGTCCCCCCCTTTTTATGCCCCCCTGTCAAAAGCCGGAAAAAACCCCCAAATAAGACGAGGAGCGTTGGTATTCTCTTGGCCCCCAAGCCCGTTTTTCTGGAAAAAACCCCCTTTCCAATCAACAAAATATAATGTCTTTTTTCCTCTTGCTTGACATCCAGAATGGATTTGACTGGGAAAAATTCCCCCGGCAAAAAACGTGGTGGGATTTTAAAACTTGGATCCCAGGAGTAGCGTCTGAGAAAACGGGCTTAAGGAGAGACACATGAAATGGTTGGGGAAACCCGCAAGGTATTTTGGTCAAGCCCCAAAGGGTTTGCAAAACCTCTTTGATCCTCCAGAGGACCTAAAAGGGGACCGATAAAACCGAGGCAGCAAACTTGTAGGAGGGAACCTTGAGGGGGATGAACCTGGAGGGAGCCAAAACCCTTTTCTCCGGGTGGAACGGAGGGGGGTCCAAAAAACTTTTGTTGCTGGTTCTTCTTTCCACCTGGATGGCCCTTTCCGGGATGCCTTCGTCCAGCCCAGATTTTAGAGAAGTTTTTGCCAGTGTCTGGGCCCCTGCGGGGGTTGTTCCCCCTTTTAAACCCCAAAAGGAGTCGGGTTTCTAGGGTGATCCCCATACATGATTAAAAACGGGGGTGTTCGAAGAGGACTCACCCACAGGTTGTTGTGGGGAGAATTCCCCCAAGGAAAAAAGGGTTTAAAACCCGTTGGGGGGGTTTTGTTTTTTGATGAAGTGGCACGGTAGTTGGTAAAACCCCCTGATTTACCCTTTCCCAAACTTGCCTTTTGGGAAATTGCGGGGAGGGTTTTATCCCAAAGAGAAATCCAGATGAGTAGATTATGCCTGTGAAGTACCCTGCAGGCTACAAAAGGGGAAAAAGGGGAAACTGTGTGGGGGTGGGGGGGGGTTTTTTGTGTAATAAAGGACTCTTCATTTTTCGGTCTTCTGTGGTCAGCCCCGAAAAAAAAACTCAGGGGGGTCCGGAGCGGCCAAGTGTGTTCAGGTGGTAGTAAACCCTTTCAAAACCCCCCAAGGTAAAGTGGATCTTACAGGTAATCCATGGTGTCCCCTTTTACCCCCCCTATGTGCGCTCCCCCTTGTCCCTTTTTCGAAGAGAAATCCAGGGAGACATCCAACTTCTTGCATAAAAAATTTAAAAGAGTCGGGACACAAAAACTGCTCCCCCCATATCGAAAAAATTTGTGAAGAAAAACCCGTGAAGACGGAGAACATGCTGGACAAACGGCTCTGTCAGCTTGGCCGCGGAGGGAAGCCCAGACCCCAAAAGGGTTTAAGTGACCCTTTTTTGGGGGGAAACCGATCTACCCGGGGGCCCCCGGGGTTTGGGGGGGGTTAGACTGGGCTTTTCCCCCAAAGGGCCCCCTCTCTTTTGGGGCCCCCCAAAAAAGGGGGCTTTAACTGAAAATTGCCCGTAACACAGTAAAAAAAAAAAAAAGGGCCCATATTTGGTATCGCTGCCCTTCGTAAGAATCTAAGCTATCCCAAAATATGAAGTAAATGAATTTAAATTTGGGAAATGGGTAAGGGAAAAAAATAAAAACGCCAGAATTGTGTTTTTGGGACCACCGTTGTTTTCAATACAATGCAATAAGAAGCAATCAAATGTTGTATCTGACTCCCAAAAAGGTATTTGTAAAAATGTCAGCTCAGGGCAAATAAAAGTAATCCCTACAAGCCTGTATCTTCTTCAAAAATTAAAATCATGGGTCTCGGAAAATGGGCGAACAAAGCAGATTTTTATTTTAATTTTTTTTTTTTCAAAATTTTGGGGGGGGGGTTTATGATTGAAATAAAAAAAGTTCAGTATCTTCTTATTCGGGCCCTTTTTTAATTTAAAATTATGATGTCACTTTTACCATATACCGTAGTTAACTGATTTTAAAAAAAAAAATAAAAATAATTTTTGGAATTGCACTTTTCTTTGCAATTTCAAAGAATTGGAATTTTTTTTTTCATTGTCCAGTTCCCTTTTGTGGTAGAATTAATTTATTTTCTTTAATAGTAAAAACTCATCCTGCATAAAATAAGTTATGGCTCTTGGAAGGGTGAGGAAAAAAAAAACATGAAAAATTGTCAATGGTAAAAGTTATAAAATCTTTTTTAATTTTCCATTTTAATAGCAGCGGAGCGCCCCACAGGCCCCAATCTTCAAAATTTTTTTGATGGGGTTGGTTAGGGGACCCCCTTTAAAAAACCTACATTTGTAGCCAGTTTCAAGCAAAAATTTTAAAGGGGATGTCCAGGATTAAAAAAAAATTTACTACATTCTTTCAAAAACGCCCCCAAACCCCGTGTTTCAGGGGGCATGTGATATTACGCTTTGGGGCCCTTCCCTCAATTAAGCTGGCGAAAAATCACATACAACCTGTTTACAGGGGTGGCGTGTTTTTAAAAAAATAGTCATGTTTATAAAATTTGGGGTAACCCCTTTTTAAATAAAAATTTCCCCCCAGTGCCCCCAAAACCCAATCCCCAGGATGGGGCTTAATTCAAATGTTTTTTTTTTATAATAGGGGAAAAAATGTTTCTCTTTGTTAAAGATGAATTTAAGTGGGTGACCCAGGGAAACATTCCTTTAAAATCCCCAGTTTGTAAATCCTATTTTTTTTTAAATCTTGTAGGAAATTTTTAATCTTATAAGGAGCCCCGTTTTCGGGGGTTTCCCAAACTCTTGGTTTCCCCAGGATAAGGGGTTTTGAAAGAGGATTTTTCCGGGGGGCCCGGGGCGTATAAAAAAAGAAGACAATGATGGGAATGGGTGTGTGTGTGTGTCGGTGTATAATGTACCCATATAGGTTTGTTCGGGGCCCCCAAAGGGTTGGGGGGGGTGGCACGGGCGGTCAGGTGCAGGGTGTCACGGGGTGGTCGTGCCCCGACCCCTTTCCCTCGTGGGGGGAAATAAAAGGAGGGGAAAAAAAAAAATAAAAAGTTTATTTAAGTTTGTGACGTCAAATTTTAGGGCTGGAGGGGACCAGCGCTGTGGGGCCCCCGGGGGGGGTTTTTTGGGGGGGCACCCAAAAGGGGGTTTTGCTCTCTGCAGGAAGAGTGGGATTCCCGGGGCTGTAGGGAACAAGGTGGAAAAAAGGGAGTGCGGGTTTTCTGTGAAACTGGAATGTCCCCCCCGTCAAACGGAAGAAAAAACAGCCCCGTTGCTCACTCCCGCGGGGGGTTTACTCCCCGGAATCGGGGTCTTACATGGTATGTTGTTGTTTCGGCGGGGCCGGGGTTTTTGGGTTACCCTCTATCCCCCCCTTACTCTTCGGGCCCCACCGGTTTTGGTGCCCCCCCTGTTTTTCTCAATCTTTTCCAAAAAACTTTCACTTCCACTCTTTTCCTCACAGCCCTTTTTCTCTTCTCTCTTCTCACTGTTCTGTTAGTCTCTCTTCCCACTCACTTTATAACACTTCTCCACCCCCGGGACTGGTTCCCTGGTAAGGGGTGTCTGATTGGTCCCCTATCATGGTGTGTGTGGTGATTGAGCTTTTTTTACTACCCCTATAGTACTAGGGGTTTTTTTCTTTTTTTTTTAAAAAAAATTGATATACCCTAACTTCCAAACCCCAGTTTGAATTGTCTACATACCCGGTTTTAAAACCCTCCTTGTACTACGGGGGGCCCCAGCATTCATCTGACCTGGGGGGGTGCGGGGACTTGAGTGTGGGGGGGGGGTGAGGCTGGGGGGGTGAGTGTGGGTTAGAGGGGGGGAGTTCGTGTGAATGTAGGTTGGGGGGGGTGAGTTTGTGGGGTGGTGAATGCAGTGTGTGGGGGATGAGTGCAGGCTGTGGGGGAAGCTGAGTGGTGTGGGGAGGGGGGGGGGTAGTGAGTGCAAGCTGTGTTGGGGTAAGTTCAGGCTGAGTGTGTGTAGGGGCTGTGTGCTCAGTGGTGGGCGCTTTGTTAGGGGGATACCTGGGCTCTGTGTTTTCAGACCTTTGTGAAATTTTGAGCATGTGATCAGTCACATGACGGTGACATCATGCCCGGCCTTTAGGTCAGTATTTTTTGGCAGGGGGTGTCCAAGGCGGTACGGGGGTCGGGGCTTGTGCTGCGTTTGGCTTCTGATATCGCTACTGCCGCCAGCCTGCGCCATTTTAGCACACTCACATTAGGTGTGTAATATGGTGCGCTTTAGGGGAGCGGAGAAAAATTTTGGGTTCCCGGAATCCCAAGGGAAGTATGACAATTTAAGGTAAGATATTTAAAATACAATAATATATATATATATTTTTTTTTTTTTTAAAATTTTTAAACCCCCCTTTCCCTTTGGTTAGTTTTTACTTGCTTTTTTTCCTAACTTGTAGATATTTTTTTTTGTAAAATTTATTTTTAATTTTCATGCAAAAAAACCCCCCACTTAGTTAAACACTATTTCTTAAAAGTTCATCGTTTTCTACAACTTTTTTTCTTCTTTTACTTAATGGGGGCGCTCAAACAAGTTATCATATGTTTTATCGGGTAGGGCTCAGACCATGTTATACATGGAGCATGCGATCTTTTAATTTTTTTTTCTGCTAACTCTAATGAGAAAACACAATTGAGCATGTGTAGGTGGCTCTGATATTTGGGCAAGCAAAACCATACAAGTCTAGGGTGCGGTGAAAATTGGGAAATTCTCTCGGTTTTGGATCTGAGTGCAGCGTTCTGCGGACACAGAAAATGGAGAAGTTTTGGGGAAAAATTTAAATTCTCCTCTTTGTCACACCCTTTTATCACTAATGAACAATCTGATCAACATGGGAGGTTTGACTCAGAGATATTTGCAAATGGGGCCCGTTTTTTGCACATGAGAGAGTATGTGGGTTTGTGACAAACCCACAGTTTGTGGCCAAAAATATTGACACACCCCAGCAATTCTGTCAGTAATGCTCCAGGTCCCTGATATTTGAAGGGGGCCGCTCCAAACTGCCATTTTTAGTTTTCTCCACGGTGATCTATGGGTTTTAGGTCTGGGGTCATTGCTGGCACCTTGCATCTCCAGTGCTTTCTCTCAAAAACCCTTTTCAAGTGCTTTTTGAAGTGTGTTTGGGTATTTTCCCGCTGGAAGACCCATACCCCTGAGGGGGGGCCCAGCTTTTTCACACTGGGCCCTACATTATGCTGCAAAATTTGTTGGTAGTCTTCAGACTTCATAATTGCCATGCACACGGTCAAGCGGTCCAGTGCCAGAGCACAAAGCAACCCAAAAGATCAGGGAACTCCGCCATGATTGACTGTAGGGACCGTGTTTTTTCTTTGAATGCCTCTTTTTTTCTCCCGTAAAATCTTGTTGATGCCCTTTTCCCAAAAAGCTCTACTTTTGTCTCATCTGGCAGAGAACATTCTTCCAAAACGTTTTAGGGTTTCTCAGGAAAAATTTTGGCAAACTCCAGCCTGGCTTTTTTATGTCTCGGGGTAAGAAGTGGGGTTTCCCCGGGGCCCCCTACCATACAGCCCCTTTTTCATTCAGACCCGACAATAGTAGGGGTTGACACTTTTGTCCCCCGGGGACTGAGGGCAGCTTGAACTTGTTTGGTATTAGTCGAGGTTTTTACCCACCATCCGCCCAATCCTGTGTTGAAATCTTCGTCAATTTTTCTTTTCCGTCCAAACTAGGGGGTTAGCCACGTGCCATGGTTTTTAAACGTCTTGATGACAGCGCAGGGTAGCACAGGAACATTCAGCTTTTGGGAAAAAGGGGACTTGTAGCCTTGAATTGCTCAGGTTTCCCTTTTCAAAATTTTGGTTTCTCAAGTCCTCAGACGTTCTTTGCCTTCTTTTTTTTCTCCTGCTCAATGTGGTACACACGGGGACCATGACGGGAATTGAGTCAACTTTAACCATGTCAACTGGCTGCAAGTGTGTTTTAGTTATTGCCAACACCGTTAGGTGCCACAGGAAATTTTACAGGTGCTGTTAATTACAAAAATTAGAAAGCATCACATGATTTTTTAACAGTGCCAATATTTTTGTCCACCCCCTTTTTTATGTTTGGGGGGAAAATTATACCCAATTTTGCTTTGGGAAAATTCTTTTTGTGTTTTTTCTTTGAAGACAAATAAATGAAGATAATAATACCAAAGAATTTGTGATTGCAATCTTTTTCGGGAAGAAACTAGTTCATCTGACGGGGAATTGGGGGGGTGTAAACTTTTGGGCCACACTGTATATCTGAAATTTTTATTGTGACAAACAATTTCATCGGTGAAAAATCCCGTTTGGTTTACTGACCCACAAAATAGATCATTGTAGGATTGATGTGTTCTGAAAATTTTCTGCCCCGTGTGCTCATTTACCATCTTTTTGGGCGGGCCCAGAGAGTTGAACACAGTGCTTCATGGAAAAAAGTCTTTCCTCGGTGTAAAAAAATATGGTACTTTGAGATCAAAAAAGAAGGGCTTGATGGACTGTATGGAGGATTTGGCTCGAATCCCAAAAACCTGCGTCTCCCATACGAAATGCGTATTTTTCCCCTCAGAATCGGTAACTGCAATGGTAGGTCGGCCTACCAGATGAGCTGGTTTGGGTAACACAACTCAAATTTAAATTTGTAACCTAAGTCCTATCTGGAAAATAAATTGGTTCTTTTTTGAACCTTTACACTTCCTTAGAATTGAGTCAACAGAGGTACAAAAAAAGGGCTTATTTCCACTACTACCTATTTGACGATAGTACACTGCCATCGTTTTGTGTTAAGGGACAAGATTAATTTTGTCTTTAAAAAAACAAAGAAATGGACAAATGCTTTTCTAACGCAACATGAGGGGTTTTCATATAGAAACATTTTTTAGTGGAATAAAGCCGTTTTACCTTTTGTGTGCAACAGGTAACAAATATGGCAAATCAGTGACGCCTACAATTTTTTTGGGCCACACGCGGGCCGAATTACCTCTAAATCCATCTAATGTTCAGGTACCCACAAAGTCTTGTCTCTTCTTTACAAAACAAACATGCCTTGTCGGTAGCATTTTTTGAAAATTTTTTACCCCTAAAACGCAATTTACTTGCTTTTTGAGCGTTTTTTCGACATTGGATGACATACAGTACGTCCCCCACACTCGAACCTTCGAAGGAACCCTCTCTTTAGAACGCCTACACGCAATGACCCCACCACTCCCCAAACCCGGCGCTCCACCTCCTCGGACCTGGCACTCCACCTACCAGACCTGGCACTTCACCCCCATCACCTGGCACTCCACCAGCCCCGGGGCTCCACCTCCTTTTTAACCTGGCACTCCACCCCCACCGGGGGCGGGCTTCCCACCCTCAGAGTGACCCAAGCTATGTCTCCTCCCCATCTTCTATAGAATTTTAAACCCCCAAGGGAAAGGGGCCTCTCCCTCTGTATCAGTCGTCACTGTTGTTTAATGAAAATTTTTTTCTTGTTTTGTATGTAACCCTTTTCAGTACAGCACAATGGAATAAAAGGTGCTTTATAAATAAATGATAATAATAATAATAATAAAAATAATAATGTACTCTACATTTTTATTGATTATATAAAATAAAAAAAATGCAAAGAAAACTGTAAATAGAATATGCAAGAAATGATTAAGAGTAGAGGAAAGGGGGGGAAAGAAATTGGGGAAGGGGGTTTGGGGGATCTTTTTTATGGGAAAGGAGGGGAAAAGGTTTTTAAAAAAATAAAAAAAACTTACACATAGCAAAAAAAAACCAAATCCTAAAATTTTTCGCTTTTACATCCTCAGTTTCTTTTCAAAGGGCTCACTTAACTTCAAGAAACAAAAAAAGTATCCAGCTTCAACTTCTCTTAGAAAGAAAATTTAAAGCAGAAAAACTATTTCTTTCTGAATTTGGGATCGAATCTTTGTAAATAGATTTCACTAATGGTACCTTTTCACGCCGCTACAAAATTGGAAACAACCGGGTTCGGAGACAAATATATCTTGCACCATCAAATCAACCCGAGGTAGCGGCGTGTAAACAGATTGTTGCCACCCGCACTGTCGGGACCTGTTTCAGAGCAGTGCTCTAAAACAGGTTGGTTTCAACCCGTGGTAGGGGCGTCTAAAAAAGGTACAGTAATTTTTTTCCCCACCTATTAATCCCTGGGGCGTGACTTTTGCCTCCGGGAAACCCCCCCCCTTCAGCGATCTTTGGGTGGAAAAGCCCCTGCGTTACATTGGTTGTCGCGCATAGGGGGGCCCCTATTTAAGGGTGACCAGTCACACTACAAATTACAATATTTTTATGTATAGCCCAGACTTCCTGCGAGGGGTGGCCAATCATAATGCTATTGCTTTGCCCAAATCATCGACGGCGTCTGAAATCCACAATTCGGGCACCCATTTTGTTCCCCCTGCTGCACCAGGTCCCCCCTTTTTCCCCTTCTTTTAGCGGCGTGTAAATGAGGGACGGTGCTCTAAGAAGGTAACTTGTGGCACCCGGCGGTGCCTCCAGGTAGATTAAACCTTCTGTAGAGCACCTTGTAGCGGCGTGTAAAGGTGGTATGGGGTACCTTTTGCAACCGTTGGTACGTGCTCGTCCCGGGTGAAGCACCTGGTTGTTTCAACCTTCTGTAGCGGCGTGTAAAGGTACCATCAGGAATTTTATAGCCTTTTCTCTATAGATACATGTGTTATGACATGTAAGAAGGGTACAGGTATGTTAACCTGAATTTTTATAGTACATATCGCCCATAAAGTAATTGAGTTTGTTAAGGCCCCGTTACACCGGTCGATATGTGAACGATATCGTTTGAAAGCACGGGTTTGGAATCGTTCAAAAGACGTCGTTATACATCATTGAGTGTGACAACCGAGATAAGACGGGAAATCATTGGATCGCTGATCGCGGGTTTTTGAGAAATGTTCTCAAATCGACGATCCCCGCAGCCAACCTGCTGCATGTTATGTGTGACACCGCGATAACGATGTCGTTCACGACTTCCCTATTCACATCAGTGAACAAGTATCGTTTGTTGGGATGTGCGAACTGATAGCTGCTCGCAGGATCGTTGGTGTGTCGTCCACGATTCTAGATGTGTGACATCTAACCAGCGATCTCTAAACGATGTCCTAACGACCGCATCGCGCCCATGAGATCATTTGTGATATCCTTACAACATTGAAGCATGTAACTTACCTTAAGAAGCAGTGATTTTTCAGTTCTCACATGTAGTAAAATCATTGTCATGCAACATAATACTTAAACCTTTCAAAACTACGGTACTACAAAGGTGCAAAAAGTATCCATATTACGGGTTAGCAGAAGAAATACATTCTACGAAATATTCTGTAATGTACAAAATTGTATAAAGTTAAATAAATTCCACTTACAGCTTTGCTGCAAACACAGCTAAGATCTGCAAAACAAGGAACCGCGAACAGAAGATCCCGTGCCCCATTGTAAGAAGTGATCAGGGCAATGACTTCTGTGCATTGCCTTTACCTCATTTATTATTACATTCACACCCTGGAGTTGTCTTTATGTAAAACAGGATTATACAATGTACAGGATCAGAACATCAAATATTTGTTAAAACACTTTGTTAATCTTCATATAAAATCCAGTTTAATCCTGTGGAGGAATTTCCTTATCACCACCTGTCTGTATGGATTTAACTGGATTTAATACAAATTTGAATAAAAGTAAATTTTAATGCACATCTGATAAATCGTTGGAGATTTTTGGGTCTTCCCATATATACAGGAATATATACAGGTGCATCTCAATGAATTAGAATACATCAAAAAGTTATTTTATTTCAGTAATTCAATACATAAAGTGAAAAAACATATTATATAGAGTCATTACACACAGAGTGATCTACTTCACGTGTTTATTTCGTTAATGTTGATGACTATGGGCTTACAGCCAATGAAAACCAAAGGTCTTATCTTAGAAAAAATTTAAAATAGGGAGGATGATGTTGCAGAGTGCAGCTTCTGAATCCCCACAGATAAAGTAGAAAACTTCTCTGAACAAGTGATATGGGAAAAACTTGTTTACTTCTTATCTTGTTACATGAGATACAGGAATGATAGCACAGCACTACCGTGCTGCTGGAAACACAAAACGAAAGTACAATTACAAGTACAATAGAGATTCCCTCCCCCATAACACGTAAGTATAGAACTTTATACAATAACCGCCATCTACTGTCAGGCCAGTATAAAGTCTCCTTCACTCAAATTAAGTCCATGGCTGTTGCATATGTTAACACCCTTTCTCAACAGTAAAGCTTATTCAATCAAACCCATTCAACCTTCTTCGTAAAAATGACTGCTGTCATTTATTCAGTTGGACAATATTCCAGTTTCAAGAATCCTTGTTTCCTTATGATCTCTCGAGAAGTGATACTTCACATCATGTGCTTGGTTCTTGGGTTAACTCTTTCCATTGAGCAAGAACAAGACATCCTTGATTGTTCTCATTCAATTTTGTTGGTTCCAATTGTGGTTGTCCGAGGTCTGTTAACAATTGTCTTAACCACAGAACTTTTTGACTCGCATGTGCTGCTGCAAACATATTCTGCTTCTGTTGATGACAGCGTTACTATCGATTGTTTCTCACTTGTCCAACTAATTGGTCCTCCTGAGAGAAAGAAAAGATAGCCACTGGTAGATTTTCGTCGTTGGATCTCCAGCCCAATCAGCACAACGTGTCAGTTAAAATGCTTTTATCATTTGTAGGTAGTTTCAGTTTAATGTTGCTAGTTCCTCTCAAATAACGTATTACTCTCTTCACGGCATTGAAATCCACTTTATTTGGCTTGGATACTTTTCTACTCAGAATTCCTACTGCTGCTGTGATGTTGGCCTTGTAATATCGTAGATGCAGTAATTTTCCTATTGCCATTCTGTACTCTTCATTATTTGGTAACACGTTTTTCTAACTATTCATCTCTTTAAGATAATTATTTCCATTGGAGATTTTGGCAGTTTTGCATCCTTCTATCCAAATGTTTCTGCTATGTCTTGAATCGTGTGATTTTGATTAAGTAGGAAACTTTCATCTTCTTCTCTTTCTACCTGTATTCCTAGGTATTGTTTCAACATTTCCCAAGTCTTTGATCTAGAAATGTTGATTGTGGGTTTTTAGAATGTCTTCTTTATCCCTTTATTTTTCAAAACAAATCAAAATACCGTCTACATATATGAGTTCATAGGTCCATCTGTCCATAGTCTTTTTGTGTATAAGCATGGATCAGCTTTGTTTCTTTGAAATTTGTCATTTGTGAGCACTTCCGTGATTTTATCATTCCACGCTTTAGAGCTTGTTTTAAACCATATATACTTTTCTGTAATTTGCAAACCATGGTTGGGTTACTTTCATCTTTGAATCCTGGAGGTTGTTCCATGTAAATATCTTGTGTTAAATTTCCATTCAAAAATGTTGTCTTTACATCCAGATGTATCAGTTCTATTTGTTTTATTGCTGTAACTGTAAACAAAGTTCTTATTGTAGTATGTTTGACAACTGGTGCAAATGTTTCATCATAGCCTTCTCCATATTTTTGAGAATAACCTTTTAGCTACTAGTCTTGCTCGGTATCGTTCAAGCGTGCCAATCTGTTTGGTATTTTACTTTAAAAATCAATTTACATCTATAGTTATGGTAATTCTGTTAGTGTCCATGTCTTTGAATCATGCATGGATTTAATTTCTGTTTCTGTTGCTTCTATCCATTTATTAGCTTCTTCTTTAGGGAGTTTAGATATGACTTCTCAAAAGGTAGGCTCATAAATTTTACTTGTACTTTCCTTGTATGAGAGGCGATTGGTGGTTTCCTTTGTTTACTCTCATTGAAAGTTCTTGATTCTGTCCCTGTTTGTAGTTGCATTTCTTCACTTGCTGTATTCTGTTCTTCATCAATTTCAACTACTTTCTCATTAGATATTCCTTCAGTTATTTCACTGCTGTTTTTCTAATTTTTTGTTTCAATTGAAATCATAGTGTCTTCATTTAAATCTTCAATGAATGTCACACTGTTACTGACCGTGACTTTATCTGTTTTTGAATCTAGGTTCTGTGTCCTTTGCAATTTGCACTATATCCAACAAATATTCCTTCCATCGACCTGTTTTGAAGTTTGGAACGTTTTTCTGTTGGAACGAAGATGAAAACTTACAGTTGGTTTCATACCTTGCCACAGTTCATATGGAGTTTTCTTCAGATTTCTGGGAAAGAAGTCGGTTCTGTAGTTATGTAGCTGTCATTGATGCTTCACCCCAATATTTCTCTGGTAGTTTGGAATCTGTCAGCATGCATCTTATTATTTCAGTTAGAGTTCTGTTTTTCCTTTCTGCTACTCCATTTTGTTCAGGTGTGTACGGAACAGTTTTATGATGCTCTATACCATTTTGTCTTAAGTAATTCTCTATTTTGTGTCCTGTAAATTCACCTCCATTATCACTTCTGATGACAATTGGCTTCCTTTGAAATTTGTTATTTGACCTTGTTACCCAGTCTAAGTTTATCAAAAACTTCACTTTTGTTCTTGATCAAGTATGTGACTGTATATCTTGAGTAGTCATCTATGAAAGTCACCATGTATCTATTTCCTCCTGATGTAGTTACTTTCATGGGTCCACATATGTCAGTATGCGCCAAATCAAGTATTTTTGTGCTCTTCGTTTCACTTTCTTTAGGAACAGATATTCTTGTGGCTTTAGATTTTATAACAACATTCACATCTTACAGTAATTGAGCAATCAGATTCAGTAGTGAGGGTGGGGGGAGGTCTCGTCAAAAGAAATCTGACAGGTGCCCCGCCCCTATCAAAGTGTATCAAACACGCCCCCTTAATCAAATGATATCAAGCAATTACACATTTGATTGCTTGATTATCAATTTATCAATTGCCTATCAGGCTATCAAACTGTCTATCAAGCTATTAAATTGTTTATCAAACTATCAAATGAAAATTCGAAATGTTATCTTTTAATCATGATCCACATATATAGGATCGATAATGATCCATGATAATGTTTCCACCGATCTGCGTAGTGAATCAAGAGGAAAGCTCAACGGCCTCCAAGCAAACTGCAAAATCGACAGTGAAAACGAACAATAGACGGGTGCGTCAACCCCAGCATCCGGCAGATAATACTTCTGCAGGTTCGTCTACTGATATTGGACTTGTAATGCCATTAAAGAAACGAGTTGTTTCAAATCGAAAAGTAAATAAGAAGCAGAGAGTGGACTCTACATCACCTTACACAGCGAAACCTGTGGAGTGATGAAACAGTTCAACATACTTACCGCAATGTCTGGTCAGTACGCCCAATGCAAAATCTACCAGAACAAACTAAAATATTCAGTTCCCTGGTCATTTTTCATCATGCGTTTCCAGTGTGTAGGAAATGATCTGCGAGTTGCCTCTCGTGCCCTTCTAGCTGCTAGCGATCTTTTCGATCTAATCAGCAGCGCTCGAGCCCGTTTAATGACTCTCGATCTATAAGACCTCTGTGGTATTATGTTAGACAATTTCTGCAGACCATAAAACCCACCATTCTTAGTCACGTTGAATTCATTTTATTAGGGTCTGATGGTACAATAGCATACTCACTTTTGAAGTCATTTAGTTCTGCGATAATGTCAGGTGTTGGATTTTGCACTGAGCAGTTTTTCATATGTTTCACAGAAATATTTTAGTTTGTTCTGGTAGATTTTTGCATTGGGCGTACTGACCAGACATTGCGGTAAGTATGTTGAACTGTTCATCACTCCACACAGGTTTCGCTGTGTAAGGTGATGTAGAGTCCACTCTCTGCTTCTTATTTACTCTTCGATTTGAAACAACTCGTTTCTTTAATTGCATTACAAGTCCAATATCAGTAGACGAACCTTCAGAAGTATTATCTGCCGGATGCTGGGGTTGACGCACCCGTCTATTGTTCGTTTTCACTGTCGATTTTGCAGTTTGCTTGGAGGCCGTTGAGCTTTCCTCTTGATTCACTACGCAGATCGGTGAAACATCTAATCTTCGATCTCTTTTCACGCCGCGTCGTACGATCCGGTCTTTACACTCCTCACCATTAGGTATTGCTCAAGGGCCTATGAGGATTAAAAAAAGAGTGTCACCGTACTACAATCTATGTGGCTCACTATGTAACAGATTGTCCACACTATGTCTAATAATGTCTCTTCAAGATGTGAAAATGTTTCCTAAGAAACTTTGAAATACATTATAAGTATTGTGTTGTTCAGCTTTGATTTTATTCATTGATTGCTGTGTATCGTGTTGTTTGTCATTTGATTTTATTCAATAAACATTCAAAATACGGAATCTTGTGTCTCATGCGCCTCATTAAATAAAACGAATAAACAAATTATTTTATTACTATCCTTAGGGTTCAATAAGCATCAAACTCCTATAACAGATTGGCGGTATACATAATACGCCAGCATTCTGATGATACCTATAGCATAATAAGACGACCATGATAAAATCAATCTGCTAGCAATTATTGCAAGATCAAAATTCCATAAATAAAAGAATCATTATCGATCCTATATTGTGGACATGATTAAAAGTAACATTTCGAATTTTCATTTGATAGTTTTGATAAACAATTTAATAGCTTGATAGACAGTTTGATAGCCTGATAGGCAGATTGTTTAAATTGATATCAAGCAATCAAATATGTAATTGCTTGATATCAATTTGATTAAGGGGGCGTGTTTGAGACACACTTTGATAGGGGCGGGGCACCTGTCAGATTTCTTTTGCGAGACCTCCCCCACGCTCACTACTTGGGAAACATCAAAGCAGGAGAAAGACAGAATGAGATGGAAGGATAGTGGTAGGTATGAAAAAGCACAGACATATCAATATGTATTCAGTGAATTTGAAGTATCATACACGAATTAAGTCAGGGAAAAAGAGGAGCGTACTATTTAAAGCAGAGGAAGTGAGGGGATGGGTTCTGGGGTAAGTGGGTATTTTGGTTTAAAAAATAGATCCAGACGTACCAGTTAAAGCAGAGGAAAATGAGGAGATGGGATTCTGGGGTACAGTGGATACTCTGGTTTAAAGGATAGATCAGATGTACCAGTTAAAGCAGAAAAAGATGAGGAGATGGGGTTCTGGGGTACAGTGGGTATTCTGGTTTAAAGGATAGATCAGACGTACTTGTGGATGAAAGCAGATTGATCAGGACATGACAGCATGAAGGAAAATTTACCCTGGGTTTACATTCTGGTATATTTCTGATGTAAATCTTTAAAGATGTCAACCTTAAAATGATGTCATATTCTGTCCAAGGTCATTCAATATGTACCATTGAAAAAAGAATTACATTGTACATTGTAACAGTGTGGGAGGGGGTTGTAAGATTATATGCCCAAGGGGAACACTGCTGCGGCTGCAATAGAATTCTGGGTAGACCCTGTATATAGTAAGGGTGGCACTTGGGTTTCCACCGGCTGTATAATTTGTACATTGTGATTGTGGTGTTAGAGCCCGTTCCTGTGTAGGAAAGTTTACCTTGTTATTTGTTTGACGAATGTAAAGAAAGTAATTTGCCACTATACTGAGGTTGGAGCATTCATAGCGCGCCATATGCCTCATACACAAACAACTGGCCACCCAGTTGTTACCCCAGTGCCAGACACAGAGAGAGAATTCAATGTTTTTTGTTGGATAAGGACTGTATATTTTTTAACATCAAAACTTAAGGAAAAGTTGGAATTTGAGAATACACTTTGAGCAGTGTGCAAAGGGTTCTGATGTTCACCCAATAGGACAAATATATGTAAATGACAAGGGATAAGTTGACCAATGTTGATGTTGCAATGCTTGTCCAAGAAAATACCTATATAAGTTGAAGACAATGATGTAATAAACAAAACAGAACATTGGGACAAAGAGCTGCTGCTTCTGATGCTTGTCTGTCTCAAGGGGGCTGCTCTGTTATGTACATATGAGATCTCGATAATTTTAATTTGGAGCACACACACAAAGGTCTTATACTTCCCGCTAAATGGCGATGACAGTTTATAGCAAAAAGAGATGCTGGGAAATAATAAACGCTTGGCCCCCATTCAGCATCCAGTCAAGCAGAAGGTATTTGCATTTTAGTGCCCGTACAAGTGTTTTTCGCCACAATTGATGCCTCCTATGAGTTGTTGACGTGAGATAAGGATAACACAGAGATAAAGGACACTGCACCTGAACTAAACATTAATCTTGTAGCAAAATAGAGCAAGGTCATAGTCTCACAAAGAGTAAAAACAGGGCCAGATGATGAATCTATTGAACTGGCACAGATTTACTAGTTTCATCTCAAAGGGTACCGTCACACCTGGGACATATCGCCAGCGATTCCACAGGCGACATGTCCCATAGACATTGTATGGGCCTTGCCGCAAGTGAACCGCAAGTGCGGCCGTATTGCGTTAATCGCGGCAGTTGCGGTTTTTTTTTTACCGCCACTGCCGCAATCAACGTAAAACGCAGATGACAAAGGGGCCTAATACACCTTTCAGCACCATGGAAAGGAAGACGACTTTATTGTGGGACGTACACATCATCAAATAGGACGTCGAGGAACAAGACTAACCAATCGTAATGCTGGAGCTGCCACCAATCCACGCAGACCGCCCAGAGCTTGTAAATACACCCTGAACCGCCTACCGGAATGGTATAGGCGATGTGTGCTGTCGCCCTTGACATCACTCATGAGATGTTACACAGGGCGATCAGCACACATCGCCCAAGAAAGGTCGCCTGGTTTCAGAGTCTGATGTGAAACCAGGCGACCATCAGACGTGTCGCCCTCGCCCATTTCCATTGGGCGACCATTGGCGATGTGGGCCGGCGACAGGCCACGCCTCAGCGTCGCCTGTGGAATCGCCGGCAATATGTCCAGGTGTGATGGTACCCAAAGAATTAGAATATCATCAAAAATCAATAATTATGTTGCCATGCTTCAGGGCGTTTCTGGGAGCCTTGAAACATCTTGATAATAAATCAATATTTTATTCACCTTTTGGTGTCTCGTAGTTATAAGGCAGCACGTTTTTAACCCTTCTCTACTTTAATTTTCTGAAATAATGAACTTTGGGTTTACATTGGCTGTAAGCCATAATCATGAACATTAACAGAAATAAACACTTGAAATAGATCACTATGTGTGTAATGACTCTATTAATATATACAATTTCACTTTCTGTGTTGAATTACTGAAATAAATTAACTTTTGATGATATTCTAATTCATTGAGATGCACTAGTACATTCTCATGTATTTTTTAAAAACCACAGAGTACCCTTTTAGACCCTTTCCAATAATTGTGGTAATGTGATGTTGAAGGGACTAAATGAGGACTGGTCACTTACCATAAATATAATTACCTAGCGTTCACTTGAAGTAAATGTTACCTTAAAGGGAAATCTGTTAGCAGGTTTTGCTATTAAGCTGAA
Organism: Allobates femoralis; assembly: GCA_033576535.1. Taxonomy (NCBI): domain Eukaryota; kingdom Metazoa; phylum Chordata; class Amphibia; order Anura; family Aromobatidae; genus Allobates; species Allobates femoralis. Next base: position 55,529,787 of record JARQOC010000006.1, read on the forward strand.
AACAGCATGCTGTAAAGGTTAAAACACAAATATCAACTGTGCCTCTCTTATCAGTGTGTGTGCTATTGTGTAAACAATTATGCAGGATATCAGGAAAAATTGTATCAAATCTGCACTTCTGCCAAATAATCCAGTTCAAAGCGATCGTTGTAGCATAAGGTTGTTTATTCTACGCGTTTCAAAGAGTAAGCCCACTTCTTCATCAGGAAATGTACACCAGTTACTAAGCAATAGTATAGTTTGGTTTTAAATAGCTGCACAGTTTCATAGAAGGCACTAATTGGGCAAATGAACAAATTAATTGTGCTAACAATGGTAAATTACCATTACAGGACTACTTTGTCACTTGCAGGCAGTCTGAAATCCCCCCTGCTGCAATTCACACCGCACGGTCAATGCATAGTTGTGGGCGGGGGGGGCGGCTCTCTCAGCTTTGCTGAATGGCTAAAACTAAATGCTTGATTGTATCAGAACAGCTGCAGCCAGTAAGGATAGGTTCATATATGTTTTTATTGTCAGTTACAACGGAAACATTAACGGATGTTTTTGATACTTCAAAAACGTATGTGCTACATGAGGTAGATAGATAATAAATAACCCTCTTTTTGCCTGTTTGTGCTGATTTCAGTTTTTTCTCGTCATATATGTACATATATATATATATACTAGCTGTGAGCCCGATGCGATTGCATCGGGATTCTAGAATCGGTGTATAGTTTATTAAATTAGAGTTTTAAGTAATAATCCTATTATTCCATGATAGATGGCGGCACACAATGTTTAAAGAATCTGGAATGTAGCATGCATTATACATTATTAATTCAAATTTGACAATAATGCACATAAGACATGATATCTATCTATCAACTACCAATGTTTGTATGGTATATGTCAGTGTATACATGTCATGATTCTAAGGCAAGGCTTTTCGTACAGATTACTGGCACTGATGTTTTGTACAGATTACGTATATTCAATTTATATATGAATATTAATATCTATGATTGAGCCAGTACATGTTTCCCCACCAACCACGGGAAGGTAGCCTTACAGCTGGTGGGACCTACTCTACTCTATCCCTAATAATTAATAGTTAGACTCCTTTTAAAGCAGATATTTTTTTGGCTATTTGCAGAAAGTATGGAATTACCAAATACAATTTCTGAACTGGCACAAAAGGGACTACCTACAGCTCACTTTCAGCAAGTAACATGTAATAAATATGGAACTTGCACTTAGCTTGCAGTAAATACGGCAAGCAGAGCTTTAACAGCTTGACAAAATGCAACCACTAAAAAATAAGAGCTAACTGATTTTAGCGATTGAAACTGTCGAAAGCACATGTGCTGCAACTACTGCAAGTAAACGACAAATTCCATAAACATTTCATGCAACTTACATTAGGAGTACTGTAGGTCACCATTAGGCAGCAAGTGGCAAAATTGTTTTTTTCAAACTAAAAATTCAACAAATAGCAGAATAATTCAGATTTAAAATCAAAAATGTACTATTCTTTTCCCTATGTGTCTAAATATGTACCTATGTGTCTAAATATGTACCTATGTGTATATATGTATTTATATGTACAGAACACACTTCAAGATAAGATGTGTGGTGAACAGCCGTCCCACCCATCTCTTAGGCTGCCTTCAGACTTGCAGATGCATCTGCAGCGTTTTGCAAATGCATCTGCAAGCATGTGCATGCAGACAACAGTCCATATCTTTATAATGGAAACACACGGTGTCTGCAGATTCTGCAGACAGCCGTGCGCAGCCATTCACTCCTATATGTGATCTATGCGCAGGCAGATGCTTTTGTACAGATCACAGACTCTCCTCCACACCAGGGACGCGACATGTTGCATCCCTGGTGCAGGTGGCATTATGTGATTTGTATGCAGGCATGCGCCTGTGCAGAGATCACATATCAGAGTAAATGGGTGCGCACGGCTGTCTGCAAGCATCTGCAGAGACCAAAAGTCCCATTGTAAAGATAGGAGCTGCCGTTTGCATGCAGATGCATCTTTAAAATGCTGCACATGCATTTGCAAGTCTGAAAGCAGCCTTAGCTGTTCACAAAAACCTCACCCTGTGTAAAAAGAAAATGAAATCTCGCAGCAGCTATATGCTGGAGCTTCAGGTTCTTATCACTAAATGCAAGCATTTAGATGATACACATCTACAATCTACTACAAAATGTGTGTTTATATACATATACAATGAAAATTAAAAAGAAATTTTGTAAGCTAATAAAGTCATTACTATATATTTTAAATAACTATTTATATCTAAAAAGTAATTATAATATCTTTATAACAAAACTAATATTTTTGGTATTTTTGTATATTTGTATTCCTATACATCTATAGCTAAATTAATTTATTGTAATATTTGTGTTTAATTAGAAAGTAACTATGTATCTAAATGTAATATGTATCTAAAGAATTGAAAGTAAAATATTTTTACACACTATATTTTTAGAGAAAAGTGAAAATAACGACTATATATCGAAATAACGTTTATATCTAATAAGTAATTATAATGTCTTTATCTATAAGTAAACTAAGTTTTTAGGTATTTTGATTTATTTATATTGATATACATCTATTGCTAAACAAATTAATATAGTAATATTTGTGTCTAATCTAAAAATAACTATGTATCTAAATGTAACATGTATCTAAAGAATTTTAAGTAAAATATTTTTATACACTATATTTTTAGTAAAATTGAACACAGTAACAACTATATTTCTTAAATAACTATTTTATATCTAATAACTAATTATAATATCTTTTTCTATAACTAAAATATTATTTTTGGTCTTAATTTTTTTTCTATTCTTATACATCTATGGCTAAACTAATTTATTATAATATTTATGTTTAATTAGAAAGTAACTATATCTAAATCTAATATGTATCTAAAGAAATTTAAAATAAAATATTAGAGAGATTATTTTGAGTAAAGAGTATTTCACTACTGGGCAGCAATTTGACTTGAATGGGTGTATCCAGCACTTTCACCTTAACATTGCATCGTGTTTTCACTCGTGAAAAATCCACATATAACTGTCCATGTCCAAAAACTGTTTGTGACAAAAAAATCCCTACTTTCTCCAGTGTTTGGCCTTGGGATTTGTTGATGCTCATGGCAAAAGTAGACTTCACGGGAAATTGTTGACGTCTTAACTTGAAAGGTAAGGCAGTCTCTGATGGAGATAAATAAATCTTTGGAATAAACACCACATTTCCTTCTGCAGACCCAGAACTGACTTTTGCTTGAATGAGATTGTCAAACAAAGTGATGACAATGAAGCGATTCCCATTGCAAAGACCTTTTATGCTGTTAAAGGTGTGCAAAAGCATGACAATGGTACAAATTTGTAATTTGAGGCGATGATAAGGCATTCCCATTGGTGTGAGTGAATTTAAAAATTCCACTGGATATTGGTCTGAATCTTCAGTCTGAATGGAATCATCACTAATGTACTCAGTGTATTCACCAGCAATGCAATCCATAACCTGAGAGTTCACCATTTCCACATGGACATTTTTAGGACAAAGAATGGCATGTGATGCAGCAATGTGAATGCTTTCATTGTTATATCCATCATGTATGTAAATGTAATATATATCTAAAGAATTTAAAATAAAATATTCTTATAGGCAATATTTTTTGTAAAGACTTTTTCTGAATGAGGCAGCAACTTTCCTTGAATGGGTGTATACAGTACTTTCACCTTAACAATACATCTTCTTTTCACTCGTGAAAAAGCCACATATAACTGTCCATGTCAAAAATGGGTTGTGGGGCAAAAAATCCCTACTTTCGCTAGTGTTTGGCCTTGGGATTTGTTGATGGTCATGGGAAAAGTAGACTTCACGGTAAATTGTCGATGTCTTAACTTAAAAGGTAAGGCAGTCTCTGATGGAGATAAATCAATCCTTGAAATAAACACCACATTTCCTTCTGCAGACCCAGAACTGACTTTTGCTTGAATGAGATTCTCAAACAAAGTGATCACAATGAAGCGATTCCCATTGCAAAGACCTTTTATGCTGTTAAAGGTGCGCAAAAGCATGACAATGGTACAAATTTGTAATTTGAGGCGATGATAAGGCATTCCCATTGGTGTGAGTGAATTTAAAAATTCCACTGGATATTGGTCTGAATCTTCAGTCTGAATGGAATCATCACTAATGTACTCAGTGTATTCACCAGCAATGCAATCCATAACCTTAGAGTTCACCATTTCCACATGGACATTTTTAGGGCAAAGAATGGCATGTGATGCAGCAATGTGAATGCTTTCATTGTTATATCCATCATGTATGTAAGTGTAATATATATCTAAAGAATTTAAGATAAAATATTCTTATAGACAAAATTTTTAGTAAAGACTTTTTCAGAATTAGGCACCAACTTTCCTTGAATGGGTGTATCCAGCACTTTCACCTTAACATTACATCGTCTTTTCACTCGTGAAAAAGCCACATATAACTGTCCATGTCCAAAAACGGGTTCTGGCAAAAAAAAATCCCTACTTTCTCCAGTGTTTGGCTTGGGATTTGTTGATGGTCATGGCAAAAGCAGGCTTCAAGGGAAATTGTCGACGTCTTAACTTGAAAGGTAAGCCAGTCTCTGATGGAGATAAATCAATCCTTGGAATAAACACCACATTTCCTTCGGCAGACCCAGTAATGACTTTTGCTTGAATCATATTGTCAAACAAAGCAATGACAATCAAGCGAGTCCCATTGCAAAGACCTTTTCTACTGTTAAAGTTGCGCAAAAGCATGACAATGGTACCGATTTTTAATTTGAGGCGATGAGAAGGCATTCCCGTTGGTGTGAGTGAATTTAAAAATTCCACTGGATATTGATCTGGATCTTCAGTCTCATCAGGATCAATGGAATCATCACTAATGTATTCAGTGTATTCACCAGTAATGCAATCCATGACCTTAGAGTTCACCATATCCACATGGTCATTTTTAGGGCAAAGAATGGCATGTGATGCAGCAATCTGAATGCTTTCATTGTTATCTACATCAATGACAATGTTTTCACCAAATATAGCAAGTATAATTGAGCCAGTGCAGATCATGTCTTGTGGGATTTCAATGGTATCATCTCCAAGGTTGAAATCATTGGACAATTCACCATTTCCCAGTTGAAGTAACCAACGGCTATAATCAGGATCAATGGAGCGCATATTGTTGAAGAGTGGCAATTGAGTGAAAACCTGCCATTGTCGTGAGTATTTAATACAACTCTCTATAATGTCAGTTCTTGTACCATGTGGGATGATAGGCAAACACTGTCGAAAGTCTCCTCCCAGAACAATGACTTTCCCTCCAAAAGGTGTTGTATTTTTCTTGGAGATATCTGTTGTCATGACATCCGTAAAAGTTGATCTATCACATGCAATGCATATTTAGATAACAGAGTGGACTCGTCAATAATGAAAAGTTTGGTACTTTTCAAATGTTGTGCAGCATCTGTATCATTTTTAATCCTTGAAACGGAAGTTTTCATTGATTGGAATTGGTATTCCGTAAAGCGAATGGATGGTTCTTCCTCCTTGCAGTAAGTTAGCTGCAATCCCTGTACTGGCTGCAGGTGAGACAATTTCGCCTTCTCCTCTTAGTTCATGAATTAATAAATCATACAGATATGTTTTGCCACTGCCACCTGGACCGTCAATGAAAAAGCACTTAGGTTGTAGACTTCTATCGTGTAAAGCTTGATTGATCGCATCATAGGCCAAAAGTTGTTGGTCATTTAAAGTAGCTTTCATTTGCTGAGCTCTTCTTAACTCATCATCCTTGTTGTATTGTGGAGCGGTGTGTGGCTTTCTTTTTGGTCGTGGTAGATTAAAATCAGTAAAAGTTTTGCCATGAAATTTTAGAATAGTTTGGACATCAGTCATAGCATATCCTTCACAATTCTCACACTCCTCAGTGTTGGAGTGATATGCATGGCAGTAGTCTTGGATAAAGTCTTGTTTAAATTCTTTCCACAACTCCAATGGATGAGCTGGAGGACCAAAAACACATATATATGCAAACATATCACGAAGCTGTGCAGGCATGTTGAGAACACAGGCATCCAATAAAGTATTTCTCCAAACAGTGTCATCGAAGAGCAATCCAAGGGCTAATGCTGCCTCTTTGAAAGTTGGGTATGTCACTTCATTAACAGTCTTAATGTTGTCAAAACTTGTTGCTCCTTTAACATGCAGTAACAACAACCTTAAATAGTACCGTTCTTGATCTTTCATACTGACAGTATACATTCTTTCCAATCACTGAAGAACTCCTCGCTTTCTAACTTCCCATGCACCTTCTTTCCAAACATAGTGCTCTGGAATTTGGCGGTAGAAGTAATCATGAGCATGCGGGTCACTCTCATTCAGCTCAAAGTAGCCCATCAGAGTAGATTTTCTGTGCATTGTGTAACTGATGTCGTCAACAGAGTCATCCTCATGAAAATAAAGTGGTTGAGAATGTGGGAGATGTACGGCAAGACGAATAATGGAGTGCGATTGTCTATGCATCGGGTAAGCAAATATTCGCCAAGCTGCCTCCGGTGCACTCACGTATCTTGAATCCATGAATTGATGTGTTTCATCATGGTGGATATTGGTTTGGCAAATTTCAAGATTGGCTTTATCATGTCCTTTGTAGACATATTTGAATAGGTATTTTACACTTTGAATGGAAGCACATACCTCAACATTAATATGACACTTGTATGTTAATAGTAGGTAAGGGTTATAGGGAACAACCCAAGAATTATCAATCATCTTTGAACGGATTTGAAAGGATGATCCTTCCTTTCTTTGATAAGTAGGGTATGCATCCTTAGCTATGAGTGTTCTTGGTTGGAAATCTTTAGGAAAACCTTTCTTACACTTGCCAAGATCCATACATGGAGAATTGGGGTTGTGTTGTCCACAGGGTCCATGAATCATGTGTTGCATCACAATGTCATGGAGCAGAGGGTATTCTTCTGGATCAGGGATTTCAGCCCAAACTATATTATCCACTTCAACCTCAGTTCTTAGTTTGGATTTGCTATCCAGAATGATCAAAATGTGAGCGGTGTGGTAGGCTACGCTTTTGGAATTCAATAACATGAACCATTGCACAAACTTTGCCAAATAATCCAGTGTTAATTTCTTTTAATAGGGCTTCCAGTTTAATTCTGAAGACATGGGCGACTAAATCAGGTCTATGTTTTACACGCTGCCATGGCTCTAAATTGTTTGTAATCTCCCTCCATTTAGGATTACAGGTCATGGTTACAAAAAGATCTGGTCGTCCAAATTTAGTCACAATAGCCATGGCATCCTGATAGCGTTGCTGCATGTTTCTGGACTGCCTTCAAAAGAAGATGGTAAAATGACCGTCTTGCCAATGGGAATACCTTTCTCAACAGATTGTTTCAGGAGATGTTCCTGGAGTACGCAATAATCCTCTACTTTTAAATCCTTTTGATGATGACGGATAAAATTTAAGCGATTAGCCTCGATTTTCACATACGCATCCACTAAGTACTGCTGTGTTAGTTTGCCACCATTCAAGACAGGATTGAACTGATTCCGTACAGACAGCAAATAGCAGTAATACTGGAGCTGTGTAACCCGGCGTTGACTTTTGCCTTGATGCTTGAGTCCCTCATGCCAGCCTTGTTCTCCATAAGGGAAAAATAAAGGATACAGTAATGCATCTAAATTACTGTGGAGAATACTGACTTGCTGTGTTTTTGGGGCCAAGGGGTTATTTGGATCAGGTTTCAAATGAATTAAAATGTCTCTATTGAATGGTGGCTCTCCATCAGCATTTTCAAAGACTACAGCAACTTCATTGGCAGTAGGATTGTTATAGCGTCTCGGGTCTTGGTCTCTGTCTTGTTTAATGGCCATGATAATATTTGGCATGACAGTGCCATGTTCTCTTGCCTTCTGTTCTTCTTCTAATTCAACATGACGTAACATTTTATATGCCGAAACAAAGGGATTAATATTATCCAACTGAAGAGCAATGATACTCATTAAAGTAGGATTACATTTAACATTTTCTGGAGACTGTAGCCGTTGGTGTGTAGCGCTTAGAGTATCTAAAATGTACAATTGTGCATATGCTGGAGTTTGATCTTGAGCAGGATGGAGTGTTCCAGTGCGATGATAAATTTGCCCATGAATACGGAAGCAGTAAGGGCCGTGTCCAGGTGGTAGAGAAACATGGGCACCCATGGAGGCAAAAGCAAAAGAACTATTAATGCTCCTGATATTCTCCATCAAATTTTGACTGTACTCACTCTCTCCTTTCAGCAAGCGTTCGAAGACGTGCGGGTATTGAGTTAATGGTACCTTTACTTTTCCCTTGTGGCAACAAAGAGTAAACTGTTGATCTGAGGGTTTTGTTCAGCAGGAAAATGGCGAGCCTCACAATGTTCACATATTACATTCATGAAACCACAGAAATGTTCTACAATAACATGATCCTGATCAATAAATCCCATTTGATGTATGAGAGGTGAATAGAATAAACGTAGAAGTTTATTATGTAATCCTACATAGATGAGACGTGGAAGGGATGTAGATTCCAAACATTCCATAAATGAAGAAGTGGAATATATATTCCGTTCTGACTCTTGCAATGTAGAAGTGGAAGAAATAATTTGGCGTTCTTCACGACGTAATTCAGCCAAATGGGTCAAGCGGACTTGTCTAGATGTAGGAGATTCTGTATCTTGACGCATCTGTCTTTTCCTTTTAAGCCTCAAAATTTTACACTGTTTGCTGTATGGCGTCTCCTCACCACAGTGTTTTCGTTTGGATGTGGCCTTGCGATGTGTTAAAGGCTGTTCAGTTGTAGTTAATGTAGTAGAAGAAGAAGTGGCAGCAGTATGAGGATCAGACGAACAGGTGGCAGCAGTATGATGGTCAGACAAAGAGGTGGCAGGAGTCTGAGGATGAGACGAAGAGGTAGCAGCAATCTGAGAATGAGACGAAGAGGTGGCAGCAGTCTGAGGATCAGACGAAGAGGTGGCAGCAGTCTGAGGATCAGACGAAGAGGTGGCAGCAGTCTGAGGATCAGACGAAGAGGTGGCAGCAGTCTGAGGATCAGACGAAGAGGTGGCAGCAGTCTGAGGATCAGACGGATCTCCTGCAGGCATTAACTTTTTCTGTTTGCGTCGTTGAGGCAGAGGCATTGATTTTTGCCTAATCGTTCTGTCCTTCCTTCTAAAGACTGTATTGAAAGCGGTGTTTTTCAAAGCAGACTTTTCCTTGTCCAAGGGAAGTCGTCTTTCTTCAGAACTCTCCTCCACACCCTTCTTGCGCATACGCACAGACACCTTGCGAACCTTTCCTTTTTTGATTTCCATTGAGGTAATGGGAGGTGTTAAAGGCAGTTCACTTGGTAAAATGTCAGTACACGAAGAGGCTGGAGTAGCATCTGTGTCAGACGGTTCTTCAGTGACTGGAATTTTTGTTTGTTTGCATGTGGAATGCGCAGTCATGGCTCTTGTTTCCATTCGTTGGCTTGTTTTTTCAGGAGACACTTCCGAAATACGTGTATGTAAAGCAGTCTTCGCAGCATCCAACCGAAAACGTCTCAGTGGAGAAGAGAGTTTAGCAAACCGTTTGAGTTTAGCAGCCTTAACCCTATCTAACCGAATACGTCTCTCTGCAGAAGTCTCATTTGCAATACGTTTGGCGTAAGCAGCCTTAAGACGATGTAAGCGAATACGTCTCCTTTCTAAGGTCTCTTCAGCAAGGCGTTTCGCCTTAGCAGCCTTATCACTATCTAAGCGAAGACACCTCTCTTCTGAAGTCTCCTTTGCAGTACGTTTCGCCTTAGCAGCCTTACGCAGATGTAACCGAACACGTTTCTCTTCCCACACTCTCCTCTGCAATGCGTTTAGCTTTAGCAGCCTTATCACGATCTAACCGAAGACGTCTCTCTTCCAAGGTCTCGTCTGCATGCTTCTTCTTAGGTGTAGATGCAGCCTCCTTGGCAAGAGCGATATTTTGTGTTGGAGAGCTCATCTTAGTAAGAATAATCAGTGTTTGAAATCCAAAAAGAGCTAGAGTGTGTTAGTTAAGGAACCAATGAATAATAACTGTGTAAACATACAAAAACAATAAAACTAAAGTATGTATTTCCAAAACCTGTTAGAATGAAATGATAGACTTCTTTAAAGTAACAAACAAAGATGTAATGATGTTTACTGTATGGAGTATTGAATGGAAATGAGTGTGTTTAAAATTCTTTAAAAACTGCCGTGAAGGCAAAACAAATGGATGTAATGGCCCTTTCCGATACGCGGTATGAAAGCAAATGTTCAACATTGTAATAAAAGCGTTAATACAACCAGGATGACGTCAATTTCTGCATAACCACCAGCAAGGTTGTTGTTGCATAAGGTGTTGAAAAATGGCAGAGTTAGGGTTAATTTTTACCAAGAACTGAAGGTTTTGGTATAATAGCAAAAGTAGTGGTTTTTATATTTGTTGCTGGAGTAGGGGAAAGAGCGGCCTTAACGTGAAGTATGAAATGGCAGAATGTGACAAAGCAGGGTGAAAAAAGAAATAAAGCAACTTGCGTATGAGATATTGAAAGAGGCAGGTCAATGTAAAAAGTAACGTAAATGCGGTGATGTAGTGTAACGTTACGCAACTGCAGCCCTGGTGACAGGTATTGAGAAGTTGCATTTAAAATTTAAATCTTAGCCCATGTTATGGAAGTATGTAAATGTGCATATACAATGGACGTGTGAAAGGGGAGCCAGTCAGTAATAGAGTGTAAAATATTAGGTATGTAAAAGTAGTTAATGTCCTACTGGGATGACAGGGACTTTGACATGAGCGTTAATTTCAAATAGCATCATAACCGTTGGAAAAACAGCATCTGCCGCATGTGGCGCATAGCCACAGCATAACTGCAGGACTTGGGGGCGGTTGCATGAATCCCCATAGTCATTATAATCGCCATAGTAGTCAGTATCTATTTATTTGCAGCAGGTGCAGCAATTTGTGTTTTGCAGTTGTGGCAGGTGCTGTATGGAAAAAAAAACGGAGGGTGACCGCGCTTTTTATGGTTGCGGGACCTGCGGCAAGTTCCCCTATACTTACAATGGGGATTAGCGTAACAACACCGCAAGTGCAGCAGTTATGCGGTGGCAATGCAGCAAACAGATCTGATGCAATTGTGTCAGCACATCTGACGCGATTTCAAATAACCACTGATGTGAACTGGCCAGGTAGCATTACCACCAAACTGTTAAATATAAGACAGGTAGTAGTGCTACAGAGTAATGACTATGAAAAATATTACAAATTGACATATAATGGGTTAACGTACTCGTAACCGTGTGATGACTGACTCCTAACTCCAAAAAAAAATCAAAGAGCCTGTAAGAAGTTAATGTAGCATTGGCACGCATAAAAAATACTGGACGATTAATAAAAATAAAAATAGTATTAAAGTGTTTAGTAATGAAATGCCAGTAGTAGACCACATAGTGACATAGACAGTGAATAGGCAAAACAATAGAAGACGTTAATGTAGCACTTACATGCTATAAAAGAGTGTGGATGAGAAAATAAATAACAAATAGTATAGAAGAGGTTAATTTGCAAATGTCATGAGTACAGCACCTAGTAACACAGTTAGTGAATAGCAAACCGAAAGTAGGGGGTTAATGTAGCATTTTGAACCCTATAAAACATAGTGTCGGAAAACAAAATGGCAAATGGCATAGAAGAGGATAATGTATAAATGGCCTTAGTGGACCACATAGTGAGATAGGAAGTGGGGCAGAAATAGAATAGAAGGGGTTAATATACAAATCACCTTAGAGCCCTGTCACATGAGCTCTTTCGATAAAATTGCGGTAGATGGAGTGAAAAAAATGCATCTGCTGCGATAGCCACATTAACATTGCACTTGCGGGGCGGTAGCGGTAATCCCTATAGAAAGCATAAGGGGACTTGCGGCAGGTGCGGTTTTGCACTTGCGGCAAGTGTTGCCAGAAAAAAAAATGAACTTGCCGCACCTGCCGCAAGTGTCCCTATAGTTTATATGGGGATTCCCGCAACAGCGCCGCAAGTGCAAGGTTTAATCGGCAATCGCAGCAGATGGTTTTTTTTAATCACTTGTGGGGTGAAGTTGTAAAATCGCAGATGTCCAGCACATAGTGACACAGTTATTGAATAGCAAACAGAATAGAAGGGGTTAATGTATGAGTTTAAACCCTATAAAATAGTCATGGTGCAACTAAAATAGAAAAGGCATAGAAGAGGTTAATGTAAAAATGTCCTTAGTACAGCAGATGAGATAGCAAGTGGAGCACTAATAGAATAGAATGGGTTAATATAAAAAAGGCCGTAGTACAGCACATAGTGAGATAAACAGTGTAGCACTAATAGAATAGAAAGGGTTAATATAAAAATGGCCTTAGTACAGCAGATCGTGAGATAGGCAGTGTAGCACTAATAGAATAGAAAGGGTTAATATAAAAAAGGCCGTAGTACAGCGGATAGTGAGATAGGCAGTGTAGCACTAATAGAATAGAAGGGGTTAATATAAAAATGGCCTTAGTACAGCAGATCCTGAGATAGGCAGTGTGGCAGTAATAGAATAGAAAGGGTTAATATTAAAATGGCCGTAGTACAGCAGATAGTGAGATAGGCAGTGTAGCACTAATAGAATAGAAAGGGTTAATATAAAAATGGCCTTAGTACAGCAGATCGTGAGATAGGCAGTGTGGCACTAATAGAATAGAAAGGGTTAATATAAAAAAGGCCGTAGTACAGCACATAGTGAGATAGGCAGTGTAGCACTAATAGAATAGAAAGGGTTAATATAAAAATGGCCTTAGTACAGCAGATCGTGAGATAGGCAGTGTAGCATTAATAGAATAGAAAGGGTTAATATAAAAATGGCCTTAGTACAGCAGATCGTGAGATAGGCAGTGTAGGACTAATAGAATAGAAAGGGTTAATATAAAAAAGGCCGTAGTACAGCGGATAGTGAGATAGGCAGTGTAGCACTAATAGAATAGAAGGGGTTAATATAAAAATGGCCTTAGTACAGCAGATCCTGAGATAGGCAGTGTGGCAGTAATAGAATAGAAGGGGTTAATATAAAAATGGCCGTAGTACAGCAGATAGTGAGATAGGCAGTGTAGCACTAATAGAATAGAAAGGGTTAATATAAAAATGGCCTTAGTACAGCAGATCGTGAGATACGCAGTGTAGCAGTAATAGAATAGAAAGGGTTAATATTAAAATGGCCGTAGTACAGCAGATAGTGAGATAGTCAGTGTAGCACTAATAGAATAGAAAGGGTTAATATAAAAATGGCCTTAGTACAGCAGATCGTGAGATAGGCAGTGTAGCACTAATAGAATAGAAAGGGTTAATATAAAAAAGGCCGTAGTACAGCACATAGTGAGATAAGCAGTGTAGCACTAATAGAATAGAAAGGGTTAATATAAAAAAGGCCGTAGTACAGCGCATAGTGAGATAGGCAGTGTAGCATTAATAGAATAGAAGGGGTTAATATAAAAATGGCCGTAGTACATCAGATAGTGAGATAGGCAGTGTAGCACTAATAGAATAGAAAGGGTTAATATAAAAAAGGCCGTAGTACAGCACATAGTGAGATAAGCAGTGTAGCACTAATAGAATAGAAAGGGTTAATATAAAAAAGGCCGTAGTACAGCACATAGTGAGATAGGCAGTGTAGCATTAATAGAATAGAAAGGGTTAATATAAAAATGGCCGTAGTACATCTGATAGTGAGATAGGCAGTGTGGCACTAATAGAATAGAAAGGGTTAATATAAAAAAGGCCGTAGTACAGCACATAGTGAGATAGGCAGTGTAGCACTAATAGAATAGAAAGGGTTAATATTAAAATGGCCGTAGTACAGCAGATCGTGAGAAAGGCAGTGTAGCACTAATAGAATAGAAAGGGTTAATATAAAAAAGGCCGTAGTACAGCACATAGTGAGATAAGCAGTGTAGCACTAATAGAATAGAAAGGGTTAATATAAAAAAGGCCGTAGTACAGCGCATAGTGAGATAGGCAGTGTAGCATTAATAGAATAGAAGGGGTTAATATAAAAATGGCCGTAGTACATCAGATAGTGAGATAGGCAGTGTAGCACTAATAGAATAGAAAGGGTTAATATAAAAAAGGCCGTAGTACAGCACATAGTGAGATAAGCAGTGTAGCACTAATAGAATAGAAAGGGTTAATATAAAAAAGGCCGTAGTACAGCACATAGTGAGATAGGCAGTGTAGCATTAATAGAATAGAAAGGGTTAATATAAAAATGGCCGTAGTACATCTGATAGTGAGATAGGCAGTGTGGCACTAATAGAATAGAAAGGGTTAATATAAAAAAGGCCGTAGTACAGCACATAGTGAGATAGGCAGTGTAGCACTAATAGAATAGAAAGGGTTAATATTAAAATGGCCGTAGTACAGCAGATCGTGAGAAAGGCAGTGTAGCACTAATAGAATAGAAAGGGTTAATATAAAAAAAGGCCGTAGTACAGCACATAGTGAGATAGGCAGTGTAGCACTAATAGAATGGAAGGGGTTAATATTAAGATGGCCTTAGTACAGCAGATAGTGAGATAGCAATTGGAGTACAAATAGAATCTAAGGGGTTAATGTGAAAATGGCCTTAGTACAGCACATAGTGAGATAGCAAGTGGAGCAGTATTAGAATAAAAGGGGTTAATATAGTATGAAAAAAAGAGGGCACTATGGTGAAATGTAGCTAATATTAAATTAGTATAAAGAAGGGGTTAATATAAGCCTAGGCATTAGGAATATATAGTCTGATGTGAGATTGTACTGTGAAAACAGCTTTTTCACTTTTACATTGTTCACAAATTCAAATTTCGCGCTCTAAGATGGCGGACGCGAAAAGTTCATTCATAAAAAGCCGGCAGACGCCAGCCGCGGTGTGATTGGGCAGCGAAAACTTCATAAACATGGCGCCGTGAATCCGGTTGGTCGGCGCTATTGTGTGAAGATGCCGCTGCCCAATCACAACTCAGCGGGGCGGAGCTACAGACTTCCAGCCGGCCGAACGGCATATCCGAAAATCGCACCAGGCGCTCGGCAAGAAAAGTTCCGAAGTCCCCGCTGTGCGCTGACCAATCGGAATCAAAGCGCCATAAACAACAACCAATCACAATCGCGCCTCATTTCTCAATGGATGTCTATGGGAAGTCGGCATCCAATGACAATCGCGGCGCGAATTTTGAAAATGCACGGAACTTTCCTTGCCGAGCGCCTGGTGCGATTTTCGGACACGGCGTTCGGGAGACTGGAAGTCTATAGCTCCGCCCCGCTGATTTGTGATAGGACAGCGGCATCTTCAGACAATAGCGCCGACCAACCGGATTCACGGCGCCATGTGTATGAATTTCCGCTGGCCAATCACACCGCGGCTGGCGTCTACCAGCATTTTATGAATGAACATTTCGCGTCCGCCATATTACAGCGGCGAGTTGTACGGTCGGCGCCTGAATGCGTGTTCGGACACAGCGGTCTCATAGACCACGGAGGCCGCTAGAAGCGCCGAAGTTTGCGCTTGTAGCGCAGAAGTCGGCGCTTGCAGCGGCGAAGTGTCCGAACTGTGGCGCACGCTCCATGCAGCGCCGATTGGCGCTGCATGGCGCAAAATAGTAAAAGTGGTGAAAATAAAGATAGTAAAAAAGGTGAAAATAAAACTCCACATCAGGACTATAGGCTCTGATGTGAAAAGGTAGATTGTCCAAAGGATATCTTAGCTGATCAATGGTAGATCCCGATCCGGCGCTTGCTTCCCGACGTCCCGCACGAAGGATGGATATCTCGGCTCAAATGTAGTCGAACAGATGGTCCAGCGGTAGCTTCTCGTTGTCCTTGAAAGACCGTCACGAAGGATGGATTTCTTGGCAGAAATATAATCGAACAGATAGTCCAGCGGTAGGTTCTCGTTCTCCCACAAAGAGGATTCAAAGAGGTTGAAGATTCAAAATTGCCGCTATAAATAAGCGGACTTATCTGATTGGAGGGCGGCAACTTCAGAAAGCTGGCGCCATGAATGTGATTGGTCGCTATGTATTTTCAAAAAAGGCGCGGCGATTGTGATTGGACGGCGGCTTCCTATCGAGATAGATAGAATAGATAGACAAAGGAGGGGATTTTATGGCCGAGCCCCTGGTTCTATTTCCGGCCAGGCGACTCGGCTCAGAGGCATCATTCGACGGGGCCGGAAACTGGCAATCAGCGAATCGCGGCGATAGGTAGCGTATTACCAACGACTCGTAATCATTTCAAGTCGTTGGTAAGACGCGACCAATGTCCGCGAACCGCTGAATGCGAGTTTGCGGCTCCGTGGAACGACGAATAAGAGCCGACTCCCGTGACCGAAAATAGACGCAGGGGCCCGGCCATAAAATGGCCGAGACACCGCTATGTATGTGAATAGGAAGTGAGGTGCTCTTTTCATTGGTCGGTAATTCGAGCTCACTTCCTATAGACATACATTAGCGGTATGTCGGAAAATATATGGGCGGCCTTGTGGTTGTATTTTCGGACACGTGGGTCGGATATTTTCGGTAAAAAATTTTTTTATTTCTGTATGTATGTATGTTTATTTTTATGTATTTTTAAATGTATATTTGTAAATAGATAGAGGTAGGTAGATAGATCATAAAAAGAATCCAAAAATAAAAAAAATAAAATTTTTTTTTTTTTATTATTATTTTTTATTGAATTCTTTATTATTTTTTATTATGTTTGTTATAATTTTTAAATTATTTTTGAATTTATTTTTTTATTATTAAATTTATTATTTAGGCTGAGACAGAGTTCTCATTCAGGTCCGCTGAAATTTTATTATTTTTTAATTATTTTTTAATTATTTTTTTTATTATTAAATTTATTATTTAGGCTGAGACACAGTTCTCATTCAGGTCCGCTGAAATTTTATTATTTTTTAATTATTTTTTAATAATTTTTTTTATTATTAAATTTATTATTTAGGCAGAGACACAGTTCTCATTCAGGTCCGCTGAAATTATATTATTTTTTAATTATTTTTTAATTATTTTTTTTATTATTAAATTTATTATTTAGGGTGAGACACAGTTCTCATTCAGGTCCGCTGAAATTTTATTATTTTTTAATTATTTTTTTTATTATTAAATTTATTATTTAGGCTGAGACAGAGTTCTCATTCAGGTCCGCTGAAATTGTATTATTTTTTAATTATTTTTTAATTATTTTTTTTATTATTAAATTTATTATTTAGGCTGAGACACAGTTCTCATTCAGGTCCGCTGAAATGTTATTATTTTTTAATTATTTTTTTATTATTTTTTTATTATTAAATTTATTATTTAGGCTGAGACACAGTTCTCATTCAGGTCCGCTGAAATTTTATTAATTTTTAATTATTTTTTAATTATTTTTTTTATTATTAAATTTATTATTTAGGCTGAGACACAGTTCTCATTCAGGTCCGCTGAAATTTTATTATTTTTTAATTATTTTTTAATTATTTTTTTTATTATAATTTATTATTTAGGCTGAGACAGAGTTCTCATTCAGGTCCGCTGAAATTTTATTATTTTTAAATTATTTTTTAATTATTTTTTTTATTATTAAATTTATTATTTAGGCTGAGACACAGTTCTCATTCAGGTCCGCTGAAATTTTATTATTTTTAAATTATTTTTAAATTTTTTTTTTTATTATTAAATTTATTATTTAGGCTGAGACACAGTTCTCATTCAGGTCCGCTGAAATTATATTATTTTTAAATTATTTTTAAAAAATTTTTTTTATTATTAAATGTATTATTTAGGGTGAGACAGAGTTGTCATTCAGGTCCGCTGAAATTTTATTATTTTTTAATTATTTTTTAATTATTTTTTTTATTATTAAATTTATTATTTAGGGTGAGACACAGTTCTCATTCAGGTCCGCTGAAATTTTATTATTTTTAAATTATTTTTTAATTATTTTTTTTATTATTAAATTTATTATTTAGGCTGAGACACAGTTCTCATTCAGGTCCGCTGAAATTTTATTATTTTTAAATGATTTTTTAATTATTTTTTTTATTATTAAATTTATTATTTAGGCTGAGACACAGTTCTCATTCAGGTCCGCTGAAATTTTAATATTTTTTAATTATTTTTTAATTATTTTTTTTATGATTATTAAATTAAATTTATTTGTTCCCATTGAAATACATTAGCGGTGTGTCGGCGATTGTATGGCGGGCGACCTGGTTCTATTTGTCGGCCCTAAAATCGCGGAGACACTGCTAATGCATGTCTATGGGCAGTGAGCTCGAATTCTGATTGGTCGGCGCCCAATCCGAAATCGGGCTGACTGGCCATAGAGATGCATTAGCGGTGTGTCCGCGATTTTAGGGCCGACAAATAGAACCAGGCGGGCGGGCATAAAATCGCCGACACACCGCTAATGTATTTAAATGGGAAATGAGCGCCTCTTCTGATTGGCTGAGGGCAGTAGACAGCGACCAATCAGAAGAGCCCCTCCCATCTCATTAAGATAGAATGGCAGATTTGTCGTCCATTCTATGTTAATGATAACAGAAGAGGACGTCGGAGCTGGAAGTTGGCGGAAAGAAGACAGAAGATCCCCGGGGCCGGACGAAGAGGCGGGGATGGCGGAAAGAAGAGAGAAGACCCCCGGGGCTGGAGGAAGAGGACGCGTGGCCGGACGGAGGACTTGTGGATGGGACGGACGATCAGATGACTAAGAAGGCATGTAAGTGATCGACGGGGGCGTTAGGTTAGGGGACGTCGGGGGCTTCGGGTGTAGGGCTTTAGGTGTTAGCGAAAGCGGCGGGGGAAAGCGGCGGGGCTTAGGGGGTAGGGGGTTAGGTGCGGCGGGGCGGCGGCGGACGGTAGGGGTTAGGTGCAGCGGGGCTTAGGGGGTAGGGGCTTAGGTGCAGGCAGTGGCTTAGGTGCGGCAGGTGGTAGGGGCTTAGGTGCGGGGCTTAGGGGGTAGTGGGTTAGCTTAGGTGCGGGTTGGAGGATAGGTGCGGGGCTTAGGGGGTAGTGGCTTAGCTTAGGTGCGGGGTCGGGGATAGGCAGTTGGTTAGGTGCGGCAGGGGATAGGGGCTTAGGTGCAGGCAGTGGCTTAGGTGCGGCAGGGGGTAAGGGCTTAGGTGCGGGTTAGGGGGTATGCGTCGGGTGCGGGTTCGGGGATAGGCAGTGCCTTAGGTGCGGCAGGGGGTAGGGGCTTAGGTGCAGGCAGTGGCTTAGGTGCGGCAGGGGGTAGGGGCTTAGGTGCGGGTTAGAGGGTAGGGGCTTAGGGGGTAGGGGCTTAGGGGGTAGGGGCTTAGGTGCGGCTGGGCTTAGGGGGTAGGGGCGGCGCACTGACGGGGTGGGTAAGAGCATGAGGCTGTAGTGTACAGCGCTATGGTATATTACAGTCCCATGGCCATACGCCTGTCAGGCATAAAGCGTATGGGCATGGGACTGTAGTATAGCATAGCGGTGTATGTTAGCGACTCGCCACAGCGCGATGCTAGGGGCTTAGGTGCTGGTTAGGGGGTATGCGGCGGGGCTTAGGGGGTAGGGGCTTAAGGGGTAGGGGCTTAGGGGGTAGTGGCTTAGGGGTAGGGGCTTAGGTGCGGCTGGGCTTAGGGGTAGGGGGGTAGGGGCGGGCTTAGGGGGTCGGGGCTTAGGTGCGGCAGGGCTTAGGGGGTAGGGGGGTAGGGGCGGCGCACTGAGGGGGTGGCTAAGAGCATGGGGCTGTAGTGTACAGCGCTATGGTATATGACAGTCCCATGGGCATACGCCTGTGATGGGACTGTAGTATAGCATAGCGGTGTATGTTAGCGGCATGGGGCTGTAGTGTACAGCGCTATGGTAGATTACAGTCCCATGGCCATACGCCTATCATGGGACTGTAGTATAGCATAGCGGTGTATGGACTCGGCACAGCGCCATGGTCTTAGGCAGCCCCTGCTCTTAGGCAGCCCCTGTGGCTTTGGTAGCGACTCGCAATGCCCGCTTCGCGGGCATTGCTTCGCAAATCTGCAACGACTCGCAATGCCCGCTACGCGGCCACGGACAGAGTCCAGGGGATGAAACCTGGAGTCGCTAACAAAGCCACCGGAAGTTGCGCCGCTCCGACGGAAGTCGCTACGGCAATTATATAATATATATATATATATATATATATATATATATATATATATATATGTTCATTGGATTCTCTGCACTATTTATAAGATTATCATTGTATTATTTTTGGTTGTATACCGTGGACTATGGATATTGACCAAGAAGAGCCCGTGGTGTTTTTATATAGCACTAGCTGCAGTACCCGGCTACGCCCGGGTTAATAAATAACTGCTGTTAGCTATAACAAAATAGAATTTGAATATGTCATATTAATGACCTGTAGGAAAATAGAAGCTGAGCTGTGATTGATTGCTATAGGTAGCCTAATAAATCTCGAGCCAACAGTAAACCCTCCCCCTGGCTGGGCAGTATATGTTACCTCACACATACACATAATAGACAGCTCATGTGACTGACATCTGCCTTAATTCCCTATATGGCACATGTGTTGCACATTGGCTGTTTTTAATCAGATGTTTATGTTTGGAAAATAAAGATAGCACACGTATGAGGTGAGTTGTGTGAGGTGATTTGTGCACATCTGTGTCTGTCTGTGTGGTGTGTGTGTCCCTGGGGTGTGTGTGTGTGTGTGTCCCTGTGGGGTGAGTGCATGTGTCCCTATAGGGTGTGTATGTGTGTGTGTCCCTGTGGGGGGGGTCTGTGTGGTGTGTGTTTGTATCTGTGTTGTGTGTGTCTCTCTGTGGTGTGTGTCCCTGTGGGGTGAGTGCATGTGTCCCTATAGGGTGTGTATGTGTGTGTGTCCCTGTGGAGGGGTTTTTGTGGTGTGTGTGTGTGTCTCTTTGTGGTGTGTGTGTCCCTGTGGGGTGAGTGCATGTGTCCCTATAGGGTGGCTATGTGTGTGTGTCCCTGTGGGGGGGGTCTGTGTGGTGTGTGTGTCTGGGTCATGTATGTCTCATTGTGGTGTGTGTGTGTCCCTATGGGGTAAGTGCATGTGTCCCTATAGGGTGGCTATGTGTGTGTGTCCCTGTGGGGGGGTCTGTGTGGTGTGTGTGTCTGTGTCATGTGTGTCTCATTGTGGTGTGTGTGTGTGTCCCTGTGGGGTGAGTGCATGTGTCGCTAGAGTGTGTGTGTGTCCCTGTGGGGGGGGTCTGTGTGGTGTGTGTGTCTGGGTCATGTGTGTCTCATTGTGGTGTGTGTGTGTCCCTATGGGGTAAGTGCATGTGTCCCTATAGGGTGGCTATGTGTGTGTGTCCCTGTGGGGGGGTCTGTGTGGTGTGTGTGTCTGTGTCATGTGTGTCTCATTGTGGTGTGTGTGTCCCTGTGGGGTGAGTGCATGTGTCGCTAGAGTGTGTGTGTGTCCCCTTGGGGGTGTGTGTGTGTCTCTGTGTTGTGTGTGTCTCTGTGTTGTGTGTGTCTCTTTGTGGTGTGTGTGTTTGTTCGGTTGCATGGTGAGTATCCAATGTTGGGGCTGCACCTTAGCGACTATACACTTGCTGTTACTCTTTGTGTGCATGTGGTGTGTATACATGTCCCCGTGCGTGGTAAATATCTCATGTTGGGGCCCCACCTTAGTGACTATATGCTGGTATGTGCTGTTAGTCTTTGGCGCTATCATTAAGCCCCTCTCATTCACAACTGTCAACTGGTAACTGTCACTTTTTCCCCATTATGTAGATAGGGGCAAAATTTTTGGTGAACTGGAACGCGCAGGGTTAAAATTTCAGCTCACAACATAGACTATGACGCTCCCGGGGTCAAGACGTGTGACTGTGCAAATTTTTGTAGCTGTAGCTGGCAGCAGTCGATTTTCCTCCCACACGTTTCCTTTCCCTTTTTCCCCATTATGTAGATAGGGGCAAAATTGTTTGGTGAACTGGAACGCGCGGGGTTAAAATTTTGCCTCACAATATAGCCTATGACGCTCCCGGGGTCCAGATGTGTGACTGTGCAAAATTTTGTCTCTATAGCTGACAGCTGTCGATTTTCCTCCAATATTTTTCCATTCACTTTTTCCCCATTATGTAGATAGGGCCAAAATTGTTTGGTGAACTGGAATGCGCAGGGTTAAAATTTCGCCTCACAACATAGCCTATGACGCTCCCGGGGTCGAGACGTGTGACTGTGCAAAATTTTGTGGCTGTAGTTGCGACAGTGTAGATGCCAATCCCGGATATACATACACACATACACACACACATACACACATACACACATTCAGCTTTATATATTAGATGGAGGATGAGGAGAGAATACTGGGGGCGATAGCCACTTTCTTAAGTAAGGGCCTTTTTACGCTGTGGTTTTTTCAAAACTGCGGCAGTTGCGGTAAAAAAAACGCATCTGCCGCATTTTCCACCTAATGGGTGCACTCTTGTCAAGCCCCATGCATTGTCAATGGGGCTTGCGGTAAGTGTGCGTCAGGTGCAGCAAGTGCGGTTCCGGCAGTTGCGGCCACGAAAAAAAACGCGGTCAGCGGCGTTTTTTTTTTTTTGCAGCTGCAACTGCTGGAACCGCACTTGCCGCACCTGCCGCACACTTGCCGCAAGCCCCATAGACAATGCATGGGGCTTGCCACAAGTGCGCCGCAAGTGCGACCGATAGGTGGAAAATGCGTCAGATGCGTTTTTTTACCGCGCCTGGCGCATTTTTCAAAAAACCCCAGTGTGAAAAGGCCCTAATCTCTCTGTTTCAGAAATCAAAAAGAAACATGAGAATGTTTAGAAGCTAATAACTACTATTGAATTACACTTGGCGAACAATATAAAGCTAAAACAATTTCAATGTGAGGCCAAACCTGATGATGAACTCAAGGGACTTTTGTTCAAGGTTTTGTAAAATTTCAAACAAATATGCCCTAGATACCATACTTTCAAATATGGAATATTTACAACAAGAACTGGTAAAAATGAGGGAATGTGTAGCAGAATCAGAGATGAAGTTGAAAAGTATTTTGTCTGAGACTGATGGGTAAATGTTTTGAAAGTTTTTCTACAGATGTTTCCAAATATGTGGAGAACTTGAGGAACCTAAAAGAAAGAAGTGGGCACGTGAAGTAGAAGATTATCAGCAGAGGAACGTGTATAATTGGCAGAAATATGGGGGCAACAATTGGAAAAAAGAGGTCACTGTTGCACACCTAATATGTCCAGGGTCCGGGGTGCAGCCGCACGCAGTTCCCGCTGCTGATAAGTCAGGACCGCGGCACCGCGGTCCTGGCCTGCCAGCGACTGCAGCTGCGTGCGCTGCACACCGGACCAGAGGGCATATTAGCCCTTCAATCCTGTGTGCTGATCCAGTCCGCGGCAGCCAGAGTCATCCCGGACAGCCCCGGACCGGATCACGTCGCAGTGTGAAGGCACCCTAAGAGTGCTGATAAGGGGGGGTGCTGTCGTCATCTTGGATAAGGACAGGTTTTTGACTCTCAAGTTTATAAAAGGTTCCCCAAGTTTGAGATCAAACGGGATTTGATGGTTATATTGGATAAGAGAAATAGAGAAATTGGCTAGAGAAATATTTGATAGATCAGGATATCTTTGATTTTCTGTTAATTAGTTTTCCTACGACGCCAATTTTTTACGTTCTCCCCAAAATACACAAATCTCTTGTAGAGCCTCCAGGATGCCCCATAAAGGTTGGCACTGATACGGTGCTCAATTGTGTTGGGGTGATCCTAGATATTAAATCTGATCGCAATAAAATTTACATCATAAATGAAAGACACTACTAAGTTTTTGACAAATTTCTAAATTGGAGTTAGAGGGTGATTTTTTGTTGGTTTCTTTTGACGTGGTAAGTCTATACACGTCGATAGAACATGAGTATGGTGTTAGCTGTGTAGAATGGAAATTAGTTGAACTTGGCTATTCTGAGAAAGTAAAGCAGTTGATACTTGATCTCCAGTCACTTGTGTTGAGATGTAACTATTTCCTCTATGGCGATGATTTTTTGAGCAGCACGCGGTACAGCAATGGGTCAATATACACGAAACTTTTTCTACCCAACCAATGTGTAAGGTTGTATCTGTATGCCAACCAGGGCCCCTCCAATACATAGACATTAATTCAAAAAAAGAAAGAGGAAAGTTTCTGCCCAAAATTACGTTAGATGTCCAACAACACTCCATACTGCATTTATTTGGTAAAATGTAATTTTTTAATGTTTCCAATTAAAAAAACATACAGAATAAATGTTTACATCAACAGTATGCATGGTATATCAAGAACATTAAATAATTTTTCTTTATAAAACTTTTCTACATGGTGATAAAGTGCACAAGCTCAGAAAAAAGAACCAGTAACACTTCCCAAGTTGATGTAGTACAGACCCTGTATGTTTACTGCCAAGGGCAAGCAAAGATAATAATTGAAGGCTGGGTCTCCTAAAAGAAACTGGTTTTGATTTATGTGTATCCATTAGCTTGACAAACCTGTATTATATGCTCAGTTCTCATTAAAGAACAGGCACAGAACTAACATACACTTAATTTCCCCAGTCTCACTGTTCTTGGCTGATTCACTGATCCCTAAGATACCCTATGCCTGCAATGCAGACTTACCCATTGTATGAACAGGGTATGAGGAGTCCGGATGCCCCCCAGACACTTTTCGCTTAGCAGCTTCCTCAGTGGAGTGTGAGGGACCTTCCAAACCTCCTCCATTTATATCCAAAGTAAATGTGGAAGCGGCGTCCATCACAGCATGCATGATACTGCCATGCCCCCCGTTCGCCGCTCACAGCCAATCCCCAGCTAGGAGGTCTGTAAATCACATGTCTCCCACTGGCCAGTAAAGATGGTTCCAGCAGTGTCGGGGGGCGTGACAGAAAGTCACGCATGCGGAGCCGCCGCTGATATCACACTTAGGGCGGAAGTCTCATCTCCGCCATGTTTATTTTTGTATCCAGATCTATATTACCGGAAATGGGCATAACTGAACAGGCATCATGGATACTTGTAAACAGGATCCATAGACGCTTTGTTTACAGCGAAGATATAATGGCCACAATCATGAGGAACAAAATTAGCAACTTTTACCATGCAGAAAATCCATTACCTGAGATCAAAACATATACATTACAGATCATGGAATAGAATACCAACCAGTGGCGGATTATAATGAGGTCAATATGGGCTTTTGCCCCGGGCCCAATGGTGTCTAGGGGCCCGCAGTCCAGGGGGTAAATTGCCCCATTATAATCCGCCACGGCGCCACCACACAGCACTGTGCACGCAGGCACAGCATCCAGGGGTGGATTAAGGGTAGCCAGGGCCCGGGGCTGTTCAGACTCTGTGGGCCCCCCCCCCGGGTCATGTGACGGGGGTCATGTGACGGGGTCATGGGGGTCATGTGACGGGGTCATGTGACGGGGGTTATCATATACCTGAAATAGATTATTCCAGAAAAATAGTTGCTGAGTGAAACTCTAATCTGTCAAACATCCATTGATCTAGTCAATTTACCCTTCAGTTAGGAGGAAAAAAACAAACACTTTAAGCCATAGTATTGAGCAGTCCATTAGAAGGCGGCCATTATGCCCTGACTGCCCCTGTACTCAGAATAAATAACTTATAAATATCTCAAACGGCGTGCACCCTGAATGATAATCACCTGTTACCAGTCTGATGGACTTGCTTGCAGATTGGTCCGTCCCGCCTCCTCGAGGTCCGACAGCGTCTTCTTCTGAATGATGTAGACAACGCCTCCTGCCATCCGTGTTATCCACGTGACCACGTCCAATTTTCCCATTGCCTATGCTATGCCCATACCTCTCCGGCTTGTGCAGGTGCAATGTGCTCCATCATGGGGTTATCCTACAAGTTTGAACTCTCAGTGATGTCACCATACATTACACACAGCAGACTGGGAGCCTGTAGCCGTGTGCAGAGACCCCTGCGGTTCGCGCATGAGTAGATGAGTTTTACATTGTAGCTGCAGTAGGGCAGAGCACGGTGCGTTTGCGCAAGCTGGAGAGGCATCTGCACAGACGTGAGATGGGAAAGTGGGACGTGGATAACAAAGGCGTGATCCATATCATTCAGAAGAAGAGGCTGTCAGACGGCGAGGAGAGGCTGAGTGGACCAATCTGCAAGCAAGAATTTCGGACCAGTAATAGGTTAGAATACAGGGCGCTAGATTTTTATAAGTTATTTATTCTGTGTACAGGGGCATTCAGGGCATAATAGCCTGTTTCTTATAATGCAGCATCAGCGTGTGCACGAGGCCTTACAGATACTGAGGTAACAACTCACCAAATACTCAGCGTGTGCACGAGGCCTTACAGATACTGAGGAAAAAACTCCCCAAATACTCAGCGTGTGCACGAGGCCTTACAGATACTGAGGAAAAAACTCACCAAATACTCAGCGTGTGCACGAGGCCTTACAGATACTGAGGTAACAACTCACCAAATACTCAGCATGTGCACGATGCCTTACAAATACTGAGGTAATAACCTCACCATATACTCAGCGTGTGCACGAGGCCTTACAGATACTGAGGTAAAAACCCACCAAATACTCAGCGTGTGCACAAGGCCTTACAGATACTGAGGTAACATCTCACCAATCACTCAGCGTGTACACGAGGCCTTACAGATACTGAGGAAAAAACTCCCCAAATACTCAGCGTGTGCACGAGGCCTTACAGATACTGAGGAAAAAACTCACCAAATACTCAGCGTGTGCACGAGGCCTTACAGATACTGAGGTAACAACTCACCAAATACTCAGCATGTGCACGATGCCTTACAAATACTGAGGTAATAACCTCACCATATACTCAGCGTGTGCACGAGGCCTTACAGATACTGAGGTAAAAACCCACCAAATACTCAGCGTGTGCACGAGGCCTTACAGATACTGAGGTAAAAACCCACCAAATACTCAGCGTGTGCACGAGGCCTTACAGATACTGAGGTAAAAACCCACCAAATACTCAGCGTGTGCACGAGGCCTTACAGGTACTGAGGTAAAAACCCACCAAATACTCAGCATGTGCAATAGGCTTTACAGATAGCGAAGAAAAAAATTACCAAATACTCAGCGTGTGCACGAGGCCTTACAGATACTGAGGTAAAAACTCACAAAATACACAATGTGCGCACCCACTACCCCTCCACCTTGGATAGACATGTGAAATACCTCTACATGTTGTATGTGCCCCTCTATGTGGATATTTTTCTTGAATCATGAATGCATGGACTCCATACGTACATGATCCAAGCAAGATAGCCACTTATTAGAGGTGCACATGATACACCATGTATAGCCATTTCACATGTTTCTGTATTATCCAAGATGGTGGGGCACACCACTTCAGTGATTAAGGGGCCTTTCACATCAGTGGTTTTGCTGATGTGCGGCCGATTTGGCAGGTGGCGCCGGATCAGCTGCCTAACGGCCGGCTCGCGGTCCAGATGCGGCAAGCCCTATGCATTGTCTATGGGGCTTGCGGTCCGGTGCGGCAAGTGCCTGATCTGCCGCACTCAGCAGAACCGCACTTGTGATAGACAATGCATGGGGCTTGCCGCATCCGGGCCGCAAGTCGGCCATTAGGCGGACGATCCGGCACATGCGGCGCCACCTGCTGGAACGGCCCAAACATCAGCTAAACACTGATGTGAAAGCAGCGTTCGTTAGGCCCCTTTCACATCACCGTGTCTTTCAAATTGCGGCAGATCCAGCAGATTTACCACATTTGCTGCCTAACAGCCGTTGCGACGATGGATGACAACGCGGTCAGCAGCGTTTTTTTTTCCACCGCCGCAAATGCCGGACTTGCCGCACCCAGCAGAACCGCACTTGCCGCACCAAACCGCAAGCCCCATGAACAAGTCATGGGGCTTGCCGCAAGTGTGCCGCAAGTGCGGCCGTTAGTCGGCAGATGCGGTAAATCTGCCGGATCTGCCACAATCTGAAAAAAAGCAGATGTGAAAGGGGCCTTAGTACACAAATCATTTAATTACTGCTTACATTCTTTCTTTACACTGACTGAGTCCTCCCTGCCATGCAGCAGCCACCAGGTCTGGCTGGCAGTGCACACACAGAGCACAGCCACAGGCAGCAGCTGCAGCAGCAGGGCAGGAGTCAGGAGTGGACATATCACTCACCTCTCTGTCACACAGGCACGTCCTCTCTCTGCTCTGTGTCGGCATTAGGTGACGGTCCCTCTCCTCAGACTCCCTCTCTTCATGCAGGCGGCGACCCAGGAGGTGGTGGACGGCGGTCGGCGGGTGAGACACAGACTCAGTCAGGAGGACGGAGGAGCCTGCTCAGTCTCAGTCGAGATCAGCTGCCTGCCTGGGTCTGGGTCCTCCTAGAGTAGGAGGATTCAGCAAAGCCCGGTCGGGCCCGGCAAAATCAGCATAGCAGGGCGGACAGCGGCAGCCGGGACTCGGGAGAACAATGCTGCCAGCAGAGGCTGCTGGGACTATAGGAGTGGGAGCAACATCCGCAGGCAGCTACCACCGGTACGCACACCTTGTAAGCACACAGCTCCACATGCTTCATACATACATGGCTCCGCTCCGTACACACTCAACTCTGCTCCATACACCTCGTACACATGGCTCAGCTCCGTACACCTCGTACACACTTGGCTTTGCTCTGTACACCTTGTACGCATGCGGCTTTGCTCCATACACCTCATACACACTCGGCTTTGCTCCGTACACCTCTTACGTACTCGGCTCTGCTCCGAACACCTCGTACACGCTCGGCTCCATACACATGCGGCTCCGCTCCATACACCTCGTACACACGCGGCTCCGCTCCATACACCTTGTACACATGCGGCTCGGCTCCGTACACCTCGTACACACATGGCTCTGCACACCTCGTACACATGCAACTCCACTCCGTATAACTTGTACACACACGCCTCTGCTCCGTACACACGCGGCTCTGCTCCGTAGACCTCATACACATCTGGCTCCACTCCGTACACCTCATACACAAACGGCTCTGCTCCGAACACACTCCGCTCCGCTCCTTACACCTCGTACACACGCGGCTCTGCTCCGTACACCTCATACACATGTGGCGCCACTCCGTACACCTTGTACACATGCGGCTCTGCTCCATACACCCTGTACACACTCGGCTCAGCTCCATACACCTCGTACACACGCGGCTCTGCTCGGTGCACCTCGTACACACACGACTCCGCTCCACACACCTTGTACACACATGGCTCCGCTCCATACACCGTGTACACACATAGCTCTGCTCCATACACTTCCTACACATGCGGCTTGGCTCTGTACACCCTGTACACACTTGGCTCCGCTCTGCGCTCCGTACACCTTGTACACACTCGGCTCTGCTCCGTACACCTCGTACACGTGGCTCTGCTCCGTACACACTCAGCTCTGCTCCATACACCTCATACACATGTGGCTCCGCTCCGTACACCTCGTTTACATGCGGCTCCGCTCCGTACACCTTGTACACACGCGGCTCTGCTCTGTACAACTCGTACACATGCGGCTCCACTCCGTACACCTCATACACACTCAGCTCTGTACACCTCGTACACACACGGCTCCGCTCCGTACACCTCGCACACACTCAGCTCTGTACACCTCGTGCACATGCGGCTCCGCTCCGTACACCTCGTACACACTCGGCTCCACTCCATTCACCTCGTACAAACATGGCTCCGCTCCGTACACACTCGGCTCCGCTCCGTACACCTCGTACACACACGGCTCCGCTCCATACACCTCGCACACACTCAGCTCTGTACACCTCGTACACACACGGCTCCGCTCCATACACCTCGCACACACTCAGCTCTGTACACCTCGTACACACACGGCTCCGCTCCATACACCTCGCACACACTCGGCTCTGCTACATCCACACTGTAAATCCCTCCTGAGTCCTGACATCACACATAACCTTCATCTCATCTTCTTCACCTCTCCAGCACCATGACAACCATCACAGAGTGGAGACCTGCATAACGAGGAGCCGATCATGTGATCCCTGACTCCTCCCCTCCATCACATCATCACAGGTCCTGTAAGCACAGGTTCTCCTGTGCCCTGTGCGGCTCTACAGGTGGGCTCACACTGCGGGGGGGGGGGGGGAAGAGTGTAACACAGCGGTGGCGGGGGAAGAGTGTAACACAGCGGCAGCAGGGGGACGGGACGGGGAAGAGTGTAACACAGCGACAGCGGCAGCGGCAGCGGCCGCAGCGGCAGCGGCAGCGGGGGGGGGGGGGAGGGGGGGAGAGAGAGTGTAACACAGCGGCAGCGGGGGGGGGGGAGAGAGTGTAACACAGCGGCAGCGGCGGCCGGGACTGTAGGAGAGAGAGCGGCATCAGCAGGGGGCCGCGCCACTATCAGGCCCCCTGCGGTTGCCGCTCCCTGTCAACTAGCGGGGCTCATTACCTCATGGATGCTGTGCCTGCGTGCACAGTGCTGTGTGGTGGCGCCGTGGCGGATTATAATGGGGCAATTTACCCCCTGGACTGCGGGCCCTAGACACCATTGGGCCCGGGGCAAAAGCCCATATTGACCTCATTATAATCCGCCACTGACAGCATCCATGAGGTAATGAGCCCCGCTAGTTGACAGGGAGCGGCAACCGCAGGGGGCCTGATAGTGGCGCGGCCCCCTGCTGATGCCGCTCTCTCTCCTACAGTCCCGGCCGCCGCTGTCGCTGTGTTACACTCTTCCCCGTCCCGTCCCCCCTGCTGCCGCTGTGTTACACTCTTCCCCCGCCACCGCTGTGTTACACTCTTCCCCCGCCACCGCTGTGTTACACTCTTCCCCCCCCCCCCCGCAGTGTGAGCCCACCTGTAGAGCCGCACAGGGCACAGGAGAACCTGTGCTTACAGGACCTGTGATGATGTGATGGAGGGGAGGAGTCAGGGATCACATGATCGGCTCCTCGTTATGCAGGTCTCCACTCTGTGATGGTTGTCATGGTGCTGGAGAGGTGAAGAAGATGAGATGAAGGTTATGTGTGATGTCAGGACTCAGGAGGGATTTACAGTGTGGATGTAGCAGAGCCGAGTGTGTGCGAGGTGTATGGAGCGGAGCCGTGTGTGTACGAGGTGTACAGAGCTGAGTGTGTGCGAGGTGTATGGAGCGGAGCCGTGTGTGTGCGAGGTGTATGGAGCGGAGCCGTGTGTGTACGAGGTGTACGGAGCGGAGCCGAGTGTGTACGAGGTGTACGGAGCGGAGCCATGTTTGTACGAGGTGAATGGAGTGGAGCCGAGTGTGTACGAGGTGTACGGAGCGGAGCCGCATGTGCACGAGGTGTACAGAGCTGAGTGTGTGCGAGGTGTACGGAGCGGAGCCGTGTGTGTACGAGGTGTACAGAGCTGAGTGTGTATGAGGTGTACGGAGTGGAGCCGCATGTGTACGAGTTGTACAGAGCAGAGCCGCGTGTGTACAAGGTGTACGGAGCGGAGCCGCATGTAAACGAGGTGTATGGAGCGGAGCCACATGTGTATGAGGTGTATGGAGCAGAGCTGAGTGTGTACGGAGCAGAGCCACGTGTACGAGGTGTACGGAGCAGAGCCGAGTGTGTACAAGGTGTACGGAGCGCAGAGCGGAGCCAAGTGTGTACAGGGTGTACAGAGCCAAGCCGCATGTGTAGGAAGTGTATGGAGCAGAGCTATGTGTGTACACGGTGTATGGAGCGGAGCCATGTGTGTACAAGGTGTGTGGAGCGGAGTCGTGTGTGTACGAGGTGCACCGAGCAGAGCCGCGTGTGTACGAGGTGTATGGAGCTGAGCCGAGTGTGTACAGGGTGTATGGAGCAGAGCCGCATGTGTACAAGGTGTACGGAGTGGCGCCACATGTGTATGAGGTGTACGGAGCAGAGCCGCGTGTGTACGAGGTGTAAGGAGCGGAGCGGAGTGTGTTCGGAGCAGAGCTGTTTGTGTATGAGGTGTACGGAGTGGAGCCAGATGTGTATGAGGTCTACGGAGCAGAGCCGCGTGTGTACGGAGCAGAGGCGTGTGTGTACAAGTTATACGGAGTGGAGTTGCATGTGTACGAGGTGTGCAGAGCCATGTGTGTACGAGGTGTACGGAGCCGAGCCGCATGTGTACAAGGTGTATGGAGCGGAGCCGCGTGTGTACGAGGTGTATGGAGCGGAGCCGCATGTGTATGGAGCCGAGCGTGTACGAGGTGTTCGGAGCAGAGCCGAGTGCGTAAGAGGTGTACGGAGCAAAGCCGAGTGTGTATGAGGTGTATGGAGCAAAGCCGCATGCGTACAAGGTGTACAGAGCAAAGCCAAGTGTGTACGAGGTGTACGGAGCTGAGCCATGTGTACGAGGTGTATGGAGCAGAGTTGAGTGTTGTGAGACAGTGCGGGGGATCATATGCGAGGGGCGCTATGTCTCCCCCAGAATGCGCACTGTCACGTATTGAGCCCGGTATAGGGTGTGAGAGAAAGGGACGGTCCGCTCCCTCCGCTCCGGGTCTTGCAAGGTCCCGGAAGTAGACACGGAGTTAAAAGCCTGGTCAGGAGGCAGGGCGGGGTTCCCTGGACAGAGAATTGTGCCTTAGCTGCAGGAGCAGCAGAGATATACACAGGAGAGATCTAGAGTTCCAGAGGACCGTGTGCTAGACTAACACGGCCTAGCCCAGGAGGGCTGGGAGCTTGGCGTGACCTATAACGGAGGCCTTTGGCCTGAAGGATCCGGGGTACGTTATATGAACTGTGTCTTGTGTACCCGGCTGCGACCCGGATTCCGGCTGACTGTGCCATCGCTGTGTATACCAGCAATAAACACCGGGTCCTGTTTGAACCACTACCGGGCTCTACGTGTTTCCTGACTTGCAATCCAGGCGCTGCCCCACATATGGTGGAGAATGCGGGCAAGCAGGCCGGCCCGGTGAAAGTGACTGTTTCATGAGGCCAATGAGCGGCGCCTAAAGTGAGAGGAGCAGCCGTCAGAATAGCCGCCAGTCTTGCGGGGTGCCCGGCCCTGCATGTCCCTACTTAAGCCGGCCACGCTACAGTTCAGGCCTGCCGCTGATATGGAGGAAATCCTAAGGCAGCTGGTACTTACCCAGCAGCGGCAGCAGGAACAGCAGCAGCGACATGAAGAGCAGCAGCTCCGACAGCAGGAGCAGCAGCAGTTGCTACAACAGGAGCAGTTCCGACAACAGCAGGAGCAGCAGCAGCGACAGCAGGAGCAGCAACAGCGACAGCAGGAGCAGCAGCTCCGACAGCAGGAGCAGCACCAGCGACAGCAGGAGCAGCAGCAGTTGCTACAACAGGAGCAGTTTCTACAACAGCAGAAAACGAATGAACTGCTCCTGCAGCAAATTGCGGCCTTACGAGATCCGCCAACAGCGCCTCCCCCGGAGCGGCGTGAGGCCCGGGACCGGGTCCGATCGGCCCTGCGGAAGCTGAGTCCAGAGGACGACGTAGAAGCCTTCCTCACCGTCTACGAGCGCACCGCAGAACGAGAAGGCCTCCCTTCCGCTCAGTGGGCTGAAGTGGTGGCGCCATTCCTGATGGGCGATGCCCAAAAGGCCTACACGGACCTCAGTTGGGAGGAAGCACAGGACTACGCCAGACTCAAAGGTGAGATCCTTGCTAGACTGGGGGTCAATACTTATGTCCGAGCCCAACGGGTGCATTCCTGGTCCTACGTGGAGTCCAAGCCGGCTCGCTCCCAGGCGTATGACTTGTTGCAGTTGGTGAAACGGTGGCTCCAGCCTGAGAGCTTGACTCCGGGACAGATGGTGGAAAGGGTGGTGGTCGACCGGCTGGTACGGACTTTGCCGGTTGCGATACAGCGTTGGGTGGGGCAAGGGGACCCGGGTACCTTGGACCAGGTGGTTAGCTTGCTAGAGCGATATACAGCCACCCAGGAGTTCATACGGGACTCTGCCCCACTGCGGCAGTTACGCCGGCCTCCGGAGCCGGCTGAAGGGGTACGTCCATTCCCAGGGGACTCTCCTAAAAACGTACCCGCTGAGAGGACACCCCAGGACGGGGCCGACAGGAGACCGGGCTCCCCAAGAAGGAGGTTCCGGCCCAGCACTGTCCCTACCACGTGGTGCTGGCGGTGCAAAGGACCAGGACATGTGGCTGCCTATTGCCCACTAACGGCGGAACCCATGGACTGCGGGTTCACACGCCGGCTCTCGATGTATGCCAGCCCCGTGTTCACTGCAGACGTGGTGGATCCCCTAACGGAACCACATCTGTGCCCAGTGCTCATTAATGGACACAGAGCGGAAGCTCTCTTGGACTCTGGCAGTTTGGTGACGCTGGTTCGGGCGTCCTTAATCCCCGGGTTGCAACTCACTGGGGAATTGATCGGGGTCCGGTGTATACACGGGGACCTACGCGAGTATCCAACCACGGAGGTGACTCTATCCACTTCATGTGGAGAGGTGACCCACGTGGTTGGAGTGGTAAACTCTCTACCCTACGGGACTGTGCTGGGAAGAGACTTACCATTGTTTTGGTCCTTATGGGGAAGGAGGAGTAACCCCTCCCTGATGCCCGGGAATCAGGGTGCTGAACCCGACGACCCTGAGACCGGGACACCTGCCGTAGGGGTCGCCAACATAGGGCTAGAGTGTCACCCCGATAGGTTCCCGGTAGACGTATTGGCAGGAGAGGTCGAGGAGACCCCACCGCTTCCAGAGCTGGAAGTATCCCGGGGAGCGTTTGGGACAGCCCAGCTACAGGACCCCACACTGACCAGGGCCCGAGAAAGGGTAACAGAAGTAAACGGGGTAGCTCAGCAGCCAGGGGCTGAGAATGTATTTCCACGCATGGTGATTAACCGGGAGTTACTTTATAGGGTGGACAAAGTCAGGGATGAGGTCGTGGACCAACTGGTAGTGCCGCAGCCACACCGCCGGGCAGTCCTAGAGATGGCCCACTCCCACCTGCTAGGGGGCCACCTTGGGGCTAAAAAAACGCAAGAACGCATCTTGCGGAGGTTCTTCTGGCCGGGCGTGTATGCGGACGTCCAGAGGTACTGCGACTCCTGCCCGGAATGTCAGCTGACCACACCCATTGCCACTTTCCGTAGTCCATTGGTACCTCTACCCGTTATAGAGGAACCTTTTGAACGGATCGCAATGGATTTGGTGGGGCCTATAGTGAAGTCAGCCCGAGGCCACCAACATATACTCGTGGTTGTCGACTACGCCACCCGGTACCCGGAGGCGATTCCGTTACGCCGCACCTCGTCGAAGATGATTGCCCGGGAGCTGTTTGCTATGTTCTGTCGCCTAGGACTACCTAAGGAAATCCTCACAGATCAGGGGACTCCTTTTATGTCCAAAGTGACCCGGGAACTGTGTAAACTGCTCAACATAAAACAGCTACGCACCTCGGTGTATCATCCCCAGACCGACGGATTAGTGGAGCGGTTTAATAAAACCCTGAAGTCCATGCTAAAAAAAGTGGTAGCAAAGGACGGAAAGGATTGGGACATGTTATTGCCCTATCTAATGTTCGCCATTCGGGAGGTACCGCAGTCGTCTACGGGTTTTCCCCATTTGAGCTGTTGTACGGCCGACATCCTAGAGGGCTCTTGGATGTTGCCAAAGAGACGTGGGAACAGGAACCCACACCCTATAGGAGTGTGATTGACCACGTGGCGAAAATGCAGGACCGGATCACGGCGGTCCGGCCTATTGTAAAAGAGCACCTAATGGATGCCCAAGGAGCGCAAAGCCGCAGGTATAATACACGGGCCACCGTTAGGACCTTTGAGGTGGGGGACCGGGTATTGGTCTTAGTGCCCACAACGGAAAGCAAATTATTGGCCAAATGGCAAGGGCCCTATGAAATCCGGGAAAAAGTAGGGGAGGTCAATTGCAAGGTATACCAGCCCGGGAAAAGGAAACCCGTGCAGCTATACCACGTAAATTTGCTTAAAGCATGGAAAGACCGAGAGTGCCTGCTTATGGAAGCGTCCGATGCACCCGGTGACCCATCCCCTTCGGCCACCAGGGATACCGAAGGGGTAAAAATAAGTGACACCCTCACTAAGGCCCAACGACGGGAGGCTCGAAAGTTGGTACAGCAGAATCCCGATGTGTTCTCTGACCTGCCCGGGCGCACTTCGGTCATTCAACATGACATTGTCACTGAGCCTCGGGTTAAAGTGCGAGTGAAACCGTACCGGGTACCCGAGGCCAGACGGCAAGCCATCACGGCCGAAGTTAAACACATGCTTAAGTTAGGCGTGATAGAAGAATCCCGGAGTGAGTGGGCTAGTCCCATTGTGCTCATTCCAAAGCCGGACGGATCGTTGCGGTTCTGCAACGATTTCCGGAAGCTGAACGAAGTGTCTAAGTTTGATTTATATCCCATGCCCCGGGTGGACGAGTTGATTGAAAGACTGGGGCAAGCCCAGTACTTCACAACGCTCGATCTGACAAAAGGATACTGGCAGGTGCCGCTAACAGAGTCGGCCAGGGAAAAAAACCGCCTTTGTTACTCCGGAAGGTCTCTATCACTACGTCGTGTTGCCTTTTGGGTTGCATGGAGCCCCGGCCACATTTCAGCGGCTCATGGACATAGTGTTAGAACCTCATCGGAAGTACGCGTCCGCCTACCTAGATGACATCATCATCTTTAGTCCGGATTGGCACACCCACTTATCCCAGGTTCAGGCCGTGGTGGATTCGCTCAGGGCCGCAGGCCTGACGGCGAATCCAAAAAAATGTGCCATGGGGCTCGAGGAGGCCCGGTACCTGGGGTATGTGATTGGGCGAGGGGTTGTCAAACCCCAAATAAACAAAATCGAGGCCATTCAAAATTGGCCCCGACCGGTGTCTACCAAACAGGTGAGGGCGTTCCTCGGCATTGTTGGGTACTACCGACGCTTCATACCCAATTTTGCTGGGCGAACGGCGGCCCTGTCCGACCTGTTAAAAGGGAAGAAGTCTGCTTTGGTGCGTTGGAATCCCCAAGCAGAGGCGGCCTTTCAATCCATGAAGTCGGCCTTGTGCGGACAGCCCGTCCTCATCAGTCCTGACTTCACAAAGGCCTTCGTTGTACAAACAGACGCCTCGGAGGTGGGGCTGGGGGCTGTGCTTTCGCAAGAAGTGGACGGAATCGAGCATCCGGTCACTTACTTGAGCCGGAAATTGTCCCCGGCAGAAAAGAATTATAGCGTAGTGGAGAAGGAGTGCTTGGCCGTTAAATGGGCCTTGGAGTCCCTACGTTATTATTTGCTCGGGCGACAGTTCCGGTTAGTTACGGATCACGCTCCTTTGGTCTGGATGCGAAATGCCAAGGAACGGAACGCTCGGGTCACCCGGTGGTTCCTGTCCCTCCAAAACTTCCGTTTTACGGTGGAGCATCGGGCTGGCAAGTTGCAGGGTAATGCGGATGCCCTGTCCCGGGCACCCTGTTTGATGGCTGGGGTTCAACCCCACAAGTTTGAACCGAGGGGGGGGGTGTGTGAGACAGTGCGGGGGATCATATGCGAGGGGCGCTATGTCTCCCCCAGAATGCGCACTGTCACGTATTGAGCCCGGTATAGGGTGTGAGAGAAAGGGACGGTCCGCTCCCTCCGCTCCGGGTCTTGCAAGGTCCCGGAAGTAGACACGGAGTTAAAAGCCTGGTCAGGAGGCAGGCGGGGTTCCCTGGACAGAGAATTGTGCCTTAGCTGCAGGAGCAGCAGAGATATACACAGGAGAGATCTAGAGTTCCAGAGGACCGTGTGCTAGACTAACACGGCCTAGCCCAGGAGGGCTGGGAGCTCGGCGTGACCTATAACGGAGGCCTTTGGCCTGAAGGATCCGGGGTACGTTATATGAACTGTGTCTTGTGTACCCGGCTGCGACCCGGATTCCGGCTGACTGTGCCATCGCTGTGTATACCAGCAATAAACACCGGGTCCTGTTTGAACCACTACCGGGCTCTACGTGTTTCCTGACTTGCAATCCAGGCGCTGCCCCACAGTGTGTACTAGGTGTACGGAGCGGAGCCATGTATGTATGAAGCATGTGGAGCTGTGTGCTTACAAGGTGTGCGTACCGGTGGTAGCTGCCTGCGGATGTTGCTCCCACTCCTATAGTCCCAGCAGCCTCTGCTGGCAGCATTGTTCTCCCGAGTCCCGGCTGCCGCTGTCCGCCCTGCTATGCTGATTTTGCCGGGCCCGACCGGGCTTTGCTGAATCCTCCTACTCTAGGAGGACCCAGACCCAGGCAGGCAGCTGATCTCGACTGAGGCTGAGCAGGCTCCTCCGTCCTCCTGACTGAGTCTGTGTCTCACCCGCCGACCGCCGTCCACCACCTCCTGGGTCGCCGCCTGCATGAAGAGAGGGAGTCTGAGGAGAGGGACCGTCACCTAATGCCGACACAGAGCAGAGAGAGGACGTGCCTGTGTGACAGAGAGGTGAGTGATATGTCCACTCCTGACTCCTGCCCTGCTGCTGCAGCTGCTGCCTGTGGCTGTGCTCTGTGTGTGCACTGCCAGCCAGACCTGGTGGCTGCTGCATGGCAGGGAGGACTCAGTCAGTGTAAAGAAAGAATGTAAGCAGTAATTAAATGATTTGTGTACTAAGGCCCCTTTCACATCTGCTTTTTTTCAGATTGTGGCAGATCCGGCAGATTTACCGCATCTGCCGACTAACGGCCGCACTTGCGGCACACTTGCGGCAAGCCCCATGACTTGTTCATGGGGCTTGCGGTTTGGTGCGGCAAGTGCGGTTCTGCTGGGTGCGGCAAGTCCGGCATTTGCGGCGGTGGAAAAAAAAACGCTGCTGACCGCGTTGTCATCCATCGTCGCAACGGCTGTTAGGCAGCAAATGTGGTAAATCTGCTGGATCTGCCGCAATTTGAAAGACACGGTGATGTGAAAGGGGCCTAACGAACGCTGCTTTCACATCAGTGTTTAGCTGATGTTTGGGCCGTTCCAGCAGGTGGCGCCGCATGTGCCGGATCGTCCGCCTAATGGCCGACTTGCGGCCCGGATGCGGCAAGCCCCATGCATTGTCTATCACAAGTGCGGTTCTGCTGAGTGCGGCAGATCAGGCACTTGCCGCACCGGACCGCAAGCCCCATAGACAATGCATAGGGCTTGCCGCATCTGGACCGCGAGCCGGCCGTTAGGCAGCTGATCCGGCGCCACCTGCCAAATCGGCCGCACATCAGCAAAACCACTGATGTGAAAGGCCCCTTAATCACTGAAGTGGTGTGCCCCACCATCTTGGATAATACAGAAACATGTGAAATGGCTATACATGGTGTATCATGTGCACCTCTAATAAGTGGCTATCTTGCTTGGATCATGTACGTATGGAGTCCATGCATTCATGATTCAAGAAAAATATCCACATAGAGGGGCACATACAACATGTAGAGGTATTTCACATGTCTATCCAAGGTGGAGGGGTAGTGGGTGCGCACATTGTGTATTTTGTGAGTTTTTACCTCAGTATCTGTAAGGCCTCGTGCACACGCTGAGTATTTGGTAATTTTTTTCTTCGCTATCTGTAAAGCCTATTGCACATGCTGAGTATTTGGTGGGTTTTTACCTCAGTACCTGTAAGGCCTCGTGCACACGCTGAGTATTTGGTGGGTTTTTACCTCAGTATCTGTAAGGCCTCGTGCACACGCTGAGTATTTGGTGGGTTTTTACCTCAGTATCTGTAAGGCCTCGTGCACACGCTGAGTATATGGTGAGGTTATTACCTCAGTATTTGTAAGGCATCGTGCACATGCTGAGTATTTGGTGAGTTGTTACCTCAGTATCTGTAAGGCCTCGTGCACACGCTGAGTATTTGGTGAGTTTTTTCCTCAGTATCTGTAAGGCCTCGTGTACACGCTGAGTGATTGGTGAGTTGTTACCTCAGTATCTGTAAGGCCTCGTGCACACACTGAGTATTTGGTGGGTTTTTACCTCAGTATCTGTAAGGCCTCGTGCACACGCTGAGTATATGGTGAGGTTATTACCTCAGTATTTGTAAGGCATCGTGCACATGCTGAGTATTTGGTGAGTTGTTACCTCAGTATCTGTAAGGCCTCGTGCACACGCTGAGTATTTGGTGAGTTTTTTCCTCAGTATCTGTAAGGCCTCGTGCACACGCTGAGTATTTGGGGAGTTTTTTCCTCAGTATCTGTAAGGCCTCGTGCACACGCTGAGTATTTGGTGATTTTTTTTCCCTCAGTATCTGTAAGGCCTCGTGCACACGCTGATGCTGCATTATAAGAAACAGGCTATTATGCCCTGAATGCCCCTGTACACAGAATAAATAACTTATAAAAATCTAGCGCCCTGTATTCTAACCTATTACTGGTCCGAAATTCTTGCTTGCAGATTGGTCCACTCAGCCTCTCCTCGCCGTCTGACAGCCTCTTCTTCTGAATGATATGGATCACGCCTTTGTTATCCACGTCCCACTTTCCCATCTCACGTCTGTGCAGATGCCTCTCCAGCTTGCGCAAACGCACCGTGCTCTGCCCTACTGCAGCTACAATGTAAAACTCATCTACTCATGCGCGAACCGCAGGGGTCTCTGCACACGGCTACAGGCTCCCAGTCTGCTGTGTGTAATGTATGGTGACATCACTGAGAGTTCAAACTTGTAGGATAACCCCATGATGGAGCACATTGCACCTGCACAAGCCGGAGAGGTATGGGCATAGCATAGGCAATGGGAAAATTGGACGTGGTCACGTGGATAACACGGATGGCAGGAGGCGTTGTCTACATCATTCAGAAGAAGACGCTGTCGGACCGCGAGGAGGCGGGACGGACCAATCTGCAAGCAAGTCCATCAGACTGGTAACAGGTGATTATCATTCAGGGTGCACGCCGTTCGAGATATTTATAAGTTATTTATTCTGAGTACAGGGGCAGTCAGGGCATAATGGCCGCCTTCTAATGGACTGCTCAATACTATGGCTTAAAGTGTTTGTTTTTTTCCTCCTAACTGAAGGGTAAATTGACTAGATCAATGGATGTTTGACAGATTAGAGTTTCACTCAGCAACTATTTTTCTGGAATAATCTATTTCAGGTATATGATAACCTCCGTCACATGACTCCCGCGACCCCGTCACATGACCCCGTCACATGACCCCCATGACCCCGTCACATGACCCCCGTCACATGACCCGGGGGGGGGCCCACAGAGTCTGAACAGCCCCGGGCCCTGGCTACCCTTAATCCACCCCTGATACCAACAGCAACAATATACAATGTTATTATGACATTACAAATATAGGTCAAAAATGACACAATTCTCTGTTACAACCATAACATTTGAAGTCGAATTATATGGGATTTTGGAGCAGGCCTTCCAGCAGGGCATTATACCCAAACAAATCTTTGATGGCCTAATGATGACATCACCTACTATCCCGACATTTTATGTGTTGCCCAAGATCCATAAGGACCCCCTCATCCCTCCGGGGCGTCCGATTGTCTCTGACATTGTGGGATCTGTGATCCAGTATGCAGATTTATTGAATATTACCTGCATCCACTGGTTGAAATTCTTCCCTCCTATGTCAGGGATACTACGGACGTCCTGAGGCAGATTGATGGGGTCTTTGTGGATCCTGGGACAACCTTGATTACGGCCAATGTTGAGGCAATATATTCTTGCATTGAACATAAACATGGGTTATGAGCAGAGGAGTTCTATTTGAACATGAGTAATCTCCATGGGCCACTAGTATGAGTATATTTTAACTCACAACTTTTTCCTATTTAAGGATTGGTTTTACCTTCAGAGAAGAGGCACTACGATGGGCGCGGTGTGAACGCTCTCCTACGTGAACCTCTTTCTCGATTATTGGGAGAGAGGGTTTTCGGGGGAGGTGTGGATGCCGCAGCCCATGTGCAGTGCTGGCTAAGGTATATTGATGATGTGTTGGTGTTGTGGACAGGATCCAAGGAGGAATTGGTTGGATTCAAAACATATTTGAATTCTAACCAATCTAATATTAAATGAACTTTTCAAGAACATTCCTCTGAGGCAGCATTCCTTGACATCAAACTGGTCCATCCAGATGGCTCTCTGCAAACAAGTATGTTCTGTAAAATGACATCTGTCAATGCCCTGCTCCACGCAACTTCTACACACACAACACCCACCATCTCCGCGGTTCTCATTGGTCAGTTCCTGAGAGCAAACAGACTTTGCTCAACAGAGGGCTTCTTTCAGGAAGAGGCAGTGGACCTAAGAGATAGGTTTTTGGCTAGGGGATACACCAAAAGGAACATCAGAAGGGGTTATCACAGAGCCTTCCATACCCCTAGGGTCAACCTTATCACCCCAAAGCCAAAAAAGGAGGAGAAAGGTTACCAAATTATACGATTTATATTGACATTTAATGACCAATGGGGTAGTTTGAGGCAGATTTTAGGACAACACTAGGACATTTTGTGGGGGAGGAAAGTTTGAAGGAAGTATTGTCC
Source organism: Allobates femoralis (assembly GCA_033576535.1). Taxonomy (NCBI): domain Eukaryota; kingdom Metazoa; phylum Chordata; class Amphibia; order Anura; family Aromobatidae; genus Allobates; species Allobates femoralis. Next base: position 55,572,323 of record JARQOC010000006.1, read on the forward strand.
GCTCGACCCATGATAACAGCAAGACGAGGTCATAAACTTAGAGACATCATGGTGCATAGCCATTATATATCGAAAAACCAACCTATAGAGGAAGGCATCAAATCCCGAATTGGCTTTTTTCCCTGTGCAAGGGGTGCCAGAATACGTTCAGATCCAAAACATTTAAAAATTTTAATGGAGAAAGGGGCTATAAGATCCATAAGTACATAAGTTGTTTCACATCTAATGTGGTATACGATGCGACATGTCCGTGTTCGTTAATCTATATAGGAGTAACATACAAACAAAGAAGGAACACCGGGCACCAGGTTTGCGCAACAGCTACAGTATAACCAGCAGAGCTATGCTCAGTGGAAACAGACTCAGGTGTTGCTCAGTCCAGAGAGGCACATATGTCATACATTTCAGGTATAAGAAAGACGGCACTCACCGGAGTAAATCTTCATGTAGTGCAGCGTTTATTCCTGGACCCGTAGAAGCGCATAACGCGAAACGGTGCCGTAGTCCTCCCTGCGAACCTTCCCTTCACAATGTAACCTTGTACACTAGAAATAAACGCTGCACTGCATGAAGATTTACTCCTGTGAGTGCCGTCTTTCTTATACCTGAAATGTATGCTATATAGGATTAACTACGCGTGAACTCCGGATACACCTTATAGAACACGTTCACAATATTGAAGCACCAACAGAGTTAGAAATAGATGATCCCACTCTTAAAACCATACCCCGACACTTTAAAAAACACCACAAGTGTAATCCAGTGGGATTAAAAATTAGGGGCATTGAAGTTGTAAACCTTGGTGCATGAGATGGAAATTACAAGAATAGGTTAGCACAGGTTGAATGTAAATGGATAGTGAAATTAGACACTATGTCCCCTAAAGGACTAAGTGATAAGCTTAGCTTTGTACCGTTCTTATGATTGAGTATAATGTCCCATACCACTCATCTTGTGAATCGCTATTTTAAGTGTTTTTAAAATTCACTTTTCACACTTTCTTCCTATATAGTGACCTATGGATGTTCAACTATCTGAGGACCTTGATCCTTTCCTCCACCCTTCTTTTACATAGGATCCTACAGGGACATTGACAATAGCAGATGGCCAAATCTAGCATTTTGGAGGCTAGACTACTATTGTATTCTTTAACATGCAGATTAAAATATATAAGCAGACTACCATTCCTGGAAGATGCATAAGGATCAGGGATGGGTGCATGATCAATTAGTATATACAGGGCCGCTCTAGTATCTTCAGCTGTGTAGCGCCTACCTTAGCACTGGCGCCCCTCTCCTCCTCTGTGATGCTCTGCACTCTGGACTGATGCCGGCAGTGAAGAGGTTAACTGCCCTGAGGTCAGGAGTGTGGGGTCAGGGAGCCACTGACCCAGAGCTCCCAGGTCCAAGAAGTAAAGGGCGCAGGGAGCATCATTCATCAGTATAGACACTGTCACTGATGAGTGAACACAGGGCCCCTGCTGCCACTGGTCACACCCCCCTCCCCCGCAAAGACTCCGCTTTTCCTATAGAGTCTTGGGGGAGCAGAAAAAAAAAGTGTCTTTGAACTCCTGTCCCTGGTGCCACCCCCTGCAGCCCTGCCACCCTTGGCACGTGCCCTCTAGTGCCTGGTTATAAATACGGCCCTGAGTGTACAGTATATAAAGAAAAGAATGTTATTATTAGTATAACAGGGAATTATTATGTTCTATCTGTACCATGAAATGTAATAACTATAACAATTGACACTGGTGCCATTGGTACATTCACTTATTCCATGATCTGTAAAAAATATGTTGTTCAGGGAAATATTGTATTACTAGATGGTGGCCCGATTCTAACGCATCGGGTATTCTAGAATATGTATGTAATTTATTTATGAAGATTTAAGAATAATGCAACGAATATACACTATTTTCCAGGTAAAATATAAAAAATATATAAATTATCATTTAAATCCCGCACCAATATTGCTGAAGCGCGGTCCTGACCTATCAGCAGCTGGAGCTGCGTGTGACTGCACACCGGACCGGAGGGCAAATTAGCCCTCCAATTCTGTGTGCTGATCCAGTCCAGAGCTGTCAATTTCATCCCTGACAGCCCCGGACCGGATCACACTGCAGTGTGAAGCCGCCCTAACCTCTTATCCTCTCACCAAGAGATGAGGATTCTGAACACAGGACTCCTTATATTGATTAAAAATTACCTACCAGTGTTTAATAAAATAGGATTTACAAACTGGAGAGTCAGTAAGAAGAATATTAAAGATAGTAGTAAAGATGGCCACCACCAGCAGCTCAGCAAAGTTTACAGTGCCAAGCCTGAATAACCAGAACTACCAATCCTGGAAATTCAAGGTGAAGATGCTGCTGATAAGAGAAGGTACGTGGAAATACACTGAGGAGCCCAAGCCACAGGACTGGCTAGAGATGGATCAGAAAGCACAGAGCACCATATCACTCAGCATAGAGGATGATCAGATTGTGCATGTGTGTAAGTGTGAATCTGCAAAGGAAATGTGGGAGCAGCTGCAGAAAGTACATGAGAGGATAAATCTAAGTAACAAACTCTATCTAATGAGAAAGCTATATCAGTCTAAGCTACACAGTGACCAGGACATGCAGGACTACATTAGAAGCACTCTAAAGACTGTAGAGTGCCTCCGGGGCATTGGGGAAGATATGAAGGACTTCCATGTAGCAGCACTACTACTTAGTGGTCTCCCAGAAAGCTATGACATGCTTGTAACTGCACTAGATGCACGCCCAGATGATGAGCTTACATTGGAGTACATCAGAGGAAAACTTGTAGATGAATATAAGAGAAAGGCAGAAAGTGTGAGCAGCAAAGTATGCAACAAGGAAACTGCTTTACAAACACAGGATGAGCCCACCAGCAGAAACCACCCTAAAGAAACACGTGAATGTTTTGTATGCAAGAAGCCAGGTCATTTAAAAGCTGAATGCAGTGTCTGGAAAGCTAAAATGAATCAGCTGAAGAAGCAAAACAGTAAACAAAGAGTTAAGAGCGCTGTATTTGAAAATAATGATCCTGTAAATACTGAGGCTGCATTCACATTAGTCAATGCATCTAAATCAAAGCATGCGTGGTGTATAGATTCTGGTGCGACCAGTCACATGACCAATGACAGAGACTTCTTTACTAAGCTTAACCAAAGCAAGTCAGAGAAAGTGATAATGGCGAAAGGTCAGTGTATGAACTCAGAAGGCATAGGAGATGGTTATATTGATTGTAACATCTCTGCAACGCACAGCAGAAGGATTCCTGTGAAGGATGTGCTATATGTGCCTAGTCTTGAAATTAATCTATTATCCGTGAAAAAGCTTACAAAACAAGGGAATGAAGTTACGTTTAAGCGCGATAGCTGCATCATCTCAAAGGAAGGTCACACACTAGCAAAAGGAGAAATCAGTTGAAATGTAAAGAGTGTGTATGCACAGCTAAGCAAGAAATGCACAAGAACTATATTCATGTATGGCACAGACGGCTTGCGCATAGAGACCCAGAAGCAATAAGAAAGTTATTCCAAGAACACTTAGCTGATGATATTACAATTGATCCATGTAACCAGACAATGAGGTGTACCAGCTGTATCAAAGGGAAAATGTCCAGAAAGGCCTTTCCTAAGAAAAGTACTACAAGAAGAGAACAGCCACTGGATTTAATACACACAGATATATGTGGCCCAATCCGTATTCAGACCCCTGGAAAGAAGAGATATTTTCTTACATTCATTGATGACAATTCAAGATACACAGTTGTCTATCTACTTCACAGCAAAAATGAAGTTCCAGAGAAACTTGAAATATATCTAGCTGAAGTATATAACAATTTTGGGAGAATGCCAAAAATTCTACGTGCAGATAATGGGACTGAATATACAAGTAATGAGACACAGAGCATTTTAAAGAGAAATGGAATCATATTTCAGACTACTGTACCATACAACCCTGAGCAAAATGGTGTAGCAGAAAGAAGGAACCGAACACTCTGAAAGCGGAAGGAGTATGTTATTTGATGCAAATCTGCCTACAGTATATTGGGGCGAAGCTATTATGATGGCTTGCTATCTTCAGAACAGACTACCAGGTAAAGCGACAGAGAAAACTCCATTTGAGCAATGGAATAGTGCAAAGCCAAAACTACAGCACATAAGGATTTTCGGAAGCATAGCATTTGCACACATTCCCAAAGAAAAACGAACTAAGTGGGAATCTCACGCTAAGGAAGGCATTCTGGTAGGTTACAGTGAAACCCAGAAAGGTTATAGAATTCTACACCCAGAGACAAACAAGGTCACAATAAGCAAAGATGTAGTGATTGATGATAATTTTGTGTCACCCACGTTTTGTGATATTATGCCAGTAGTCCAGATGAAGCAACAACAACAATCTCAGTCACAATCACAAGACAACGAAAGGGAGAATGTAGAAGTCTGGCTAGATTCTTCGACCACTGAAGAAACAACAAAAAGCCTAAGTGAACCTGAAATCAGACGATCGTCAAGATCAAACAAAGGGATACCGGCTAAACGTCTATCATACATTGTCAAGACACTACCTGAGTCAGAGCCACAGTCATGGGATGAAATGCAAAAACTACCTGCTCATGACAGAAGACAAAGGTGTATCAACGCCAATGGAATCATCCTACCTGAAACTGGAAGAAGATGACCTATTGCCTAACAATGAGAAATATCGACAGGCAGTGGGGGCACTTCTATACATATCGACTATGACTCGACCAGACAGTGGCGGATTATAATGAGGTCAATATGGGCTTTTGCCCCGGGCCCAATGGTGTCTAGGGGCCCGCAGTCCAGGGGGTAAATTGCCCCATTATAATCCGCCACGGCGCCACCACACAGCACTGTGCACGCAGGCACAGCATCCATGAGGTAATGAGCCCCGCTAGTTGACAGGGAGCGGCAACCGCAGGGGGCCTGATAGTGGCGCGGCCCCCTGCTGATGCCGCTCTCTCTCCTACAGTCCCGGCCGCCGCTGCCGCTGTGTTACACTCTCTCCCCCACCCCCCCCCCCCCCGCTGCCGCTGTGTTACACTCTCTCTCCCCCCCCCCCCCGCTGCCGCTGCCGCTGCCGCTGTCGCTGTGTTACACTCTTCCCCGTCCCGTCCCCCCTGCTGCCGCTGTGTTACACTCTTCCCCCGCCACCGCTGTGTTACACTCTTCCCCCCCCCCCCCCCCGCAGTGTGAGCCCACCTGTAGAGCCGCACAGGGCACAGGAGAACCTGTGCTTACAGGACCTGTGATGATGTGATGGAGGGGAGGAGTCAGGGATCACATGATCGGCTCCTCGTTATGCAGGTCTCCACTCTGTGATGGTTGTCATGGTGCTGGAGAGGTGAAGAAGATGAGATGAAGGTTATGTGTGATGTCAGGACTCAGGAGGGATTTACAGTGTGGATGTAGCAGAGCCGAGTGTGTGCGAGGTGTATGGAGCGGAGCCGTGTGTGTACGAGGTGTACAGAGCTGAGTGTGTGCGAGGTGTATGGAGCGGAGCCGTGTGTGTACGAGGTGTACAGAGCTGAGTGTGTGCGAGGTGTATGGAGCGGAGCCGTGTGTGTACGAGGTGTACGGAGCGGAGCCGAGTGTGTACGGAGCGGAGCCATGTTTGTACGAGGTGAATGGAGTGGAGCCGAGTGTGTACGAGGTGTACGGAGCGGAGCCGCATGTGCACGAGGTGTACAGAGCTGAGTGTGTGCGAGGTGTACGGAGCGGAGCCGTGTGTGTACGAGGTGTACAGAGCTGAGTGTGTATGAGGTGTACGGAGTGGAGCCGCATGTGTACGAGTTGTACAGAGCAGAGCCGCGTGTGTACAAGGTGTACGGAGCGGAGCCGCATGTAAACGAGGTGTACGGAGCGGAGCCACATGTGTATGAGGTGTATGGAGCAGAGCTGAGTGTGTACGGAGCAGAGCCACGTGTACGAGGTGTACGGAGCAGAGCCGAGTGTGTACAAGGTGTACGGAGCGCAGAGCGGAGCCAAGTGTGTACAGGGTGTACAGAGCCAAGCCGCATGTGTAGGAAGTGTATGGAGCAGAGCTATGTGTGTACACGGTGTATGGAGCGGAGCCATGTGTGTACAAGGTGTGTGGAGCGGAGTCGTGTGTGTACGAGGTGCACCGAGCAGAGCCGCGTGTGTACGAGGTGTATGGAGCTGAGCCGAGTGTGTACAGGGTGTATGGAGCAGAGCCGCATGTGTACAAGGTGTACGGAGTGGCGCCACATGTGTATGAGGTGTACGGAGCAGAGCCGCGTGTGTACGAGGTGTAAGGAGCGGAGCGGAGTGTGTTCGGAGCAGAGCCGTTTGTGTATGAGGTGTACGGAGTGGAGCCAGATGTGTATGAGGTCTACGGAGCAGAGCCGCGTGTGTACGGAGCAGAGGCGTGTGTGTACAAGTTATACGGAGTGGAGTTGCATGTGTACGAGGTGTGCAGAGCCATGTGTGTACGAGGTGTACGGAGCCGAGCCGCATGTGTACAAGGTGTATGGAGCGGAGCCGCGTGTGTACGAGGTGTATGGAGCGGAGCCGCATGTGTATGGAGCCGAGCGTGTACGAGGTGTTCGGAGCAGAGCCGAGTGCGTAAGAGGTGTACGGAGCAAAGCCGAGTGTGTATGAGGTGTATGGAGCAAAGCCGCATGCGTACAAGGTGTACAGAGCAAAGCCAAGTGTGTACGAGGTGTACGGAGCTGAGCCATGTGTACGAGGTGTATGGAGCAGAGTTGAGTGTGTACGGAGCGGAGCCATGTATGTATGAAGCATGTGGAGCTGTGTGCTTACAAGGTGTGCGTACCGGTGGTAGCTGCCTGCGGATGTTGCTCCCACTCCTATAGTCCCAGCAGCCTCTGCTGGCAGCATTGTTCTCCCGAGTCCCGGCTGCCGCTGTCCGCCCTGCTATGCTGATTTTGCCGGGCCCGACCGGGCTTTGCTGAATCCTCCTACTCTAGGAGGACCCAGACCCAGGCAGGCAGCTGATCTCGACTGAGGCTGAGCAGGCTCCTCCGTCCTCCTGACTGAGTCTGTGTCTCACCCGCCGACCGCCGTCCACCACCTCCTGGGTCGCCGCCTGCATGAAGAGAGGGAGTCTGAGGAGAGGGACCGTCACCTAATGCCGACACAGAGCAGAGAGAGGACGTGCCTGTGTGACAGAGAGGTGAGTGATATGTCCACTCCTGACTCCTGCCCTGCTGCTGCAGCTGCTGCCTGTGGCTGTGCTCTGTGTGTGCACTGCCAGCCAGACCTGGTGGCTGCTGCATGGCAGGGAGGACTCAGTCAGTGTAAAGAAAGAATGTAAGCAGTAATTAAATGATTTGTGTACTAAGGCCCCTTTCACATCTGCTTTTTTTCAGATTGTGGCAGATCCGGCAGATTTACCGCATCTGCCGACTAACGGCCGCACTTGCGGCACACTTGCGGCAAGCCCCATGACTTGTTCATGGGGCTTGCGGTTTGGTGCGGCAAGTGCGGTTCTGCTGGGTGCGGCAAGTCCGGCATTTGCGGCGGTGGAAAAAAAAAACGCTGCTGACCGCGTTGTCATCCATCGTCGCAACGGCTGTTAGGCAGCAAATGTGGTAAATCTGCTGGATCTGCCGCAATTTGAAAGACACGGTGATGTGAAAGGGGCCTAACGAACGCTGCTTTCACATCAGTGTTTAGCTGATGTTTGGGCCGTTCCAGCAGGTGGCGCCGCATGTGCCGGATCGTCCGCCTAATGGCCGACTTGCGGCCCGGATGCGGCAAGCCCCATGCATTGTCTATCACAAGTGCGGTTCTGCTGAGTGCGGCAGATCAGGCACTTGCCGCACCGGACCGCAAGCCCCATAGACAATGCATAGGGCTTGCCGCATCTGGACCGCGAGCCGGCCGTTAGGCAGCTGATCCGGCGCCACCTGCCAAATCGGCCGCACATCAGCAAAACCACTGATGTGAAAGGCCCCTTAATCACTGAAGTGGTGTGCCCCACCATCTTGGATAATACAGAAACATGTGAAATGGCTATACATGGTGTATCATGTGCACCTCTAATAAGTGGCTATCTTGCTTGGATCATGTGCGTATGGAGTCCATGCATTCATGATTCAAGAAAAATATCCACATAGAGGGGCACATACAACATGTAGAGGTATTTCACATGTCTATCCAAGGTGGAGGGGTAGTGGGTGCGCACATTGTGTATTTTGTGAGTTTTTACCTCAGTATCTGTAAGGCCTCGTGCACACGCTGAGTATTTGGTAATTTTTTTCTTCGCTATCTGTAAAGCCTATTGCACATGCTGAGTATTTGGTGGGTTTTTACCTCAGTACCTGTAAGGCCTCGTGCACACGCTGAGTATTTGGTGGGTTTTTACCTCAGTATCTGTAAGGCCTCGTGCACACGCTGAGTATTTGGTGGGTTTTTACCTCAGTATCTGTAAGGCCTCGTGCACACGCTGAGTATTTGGTGGGTTTTTACCTCAGTATCTGTAAGGCCTCGTGCACACGCTGAGTATATGGTGAGGTTATTACCTCAGTATTTGTAAGGCATCGTGCACATGCTGAGTATTTGGTGAGTTGTTACCTCAGTATCTGTAAGGCCTCGTGCACACGCTGAGTATTTGGTGAGTTTTTTCCTCAGTATCTGTAAGGCCTCGTGCACACGCTGAGTATTTGGGGAGTTTTTTCCTCAGTATCTGTAAGGCCTCGTGTACACGCTGAGTGATTGGTGAGTTGTTACCTCAGTATCTGTAAGGCCTCGTGCACACGCTGAGTATTTGGTGGGTTTTTACCTCAGTATCTGTAAGGCCTCGTGCACACGCTGAGTATATGGTGAGGTTATTACCTCAGTATCTGTAAGGCCTCGTGCACACGCTGAGTATTTGGTGATTTTTTTTCTTTCAGTATCTGTAAGGCCTCGTGCACACGCTGATGCTGCATTATAAGAAACAGGCTATTATGCCCTGAATGCCCCTGTACACAGAATAAATAACTTATAAAAATCTAGCGCCCTGTATTCTAACCTATTACTGGTCCGAAATTCTTGCTTGCAGATTGGTCCACTCAGCCTCTCCTCGCCGTCTGACAGCCTCTTCTTCTGAATGATATGGATCACGCCTTTGTTATCCACGTCCCACTTTCCCATCTCACGTCTGTGCAGATGCCTCTCCAGCTTGCGCAAACGCACCGTGCTCTGCCCTACTGCAGCTACAATGTAAAACTCATCTACTCATGCGCGAACCGCAGGGGTCTCTGCACACGGCTACAGGCTCCCAGTCTGCTGTGTGTAATGTATGGTGACATCACTGAGAGTTCAAACTTGTAGGATAACCCCATGATGGAGCACATTGCACCTGCACAAGCCGGAGAGGTATGGGCATAGCATAGGCAATGGGAAAATTGGACGTGGTCACGTGGATAACACGGATGGCAGGAGGCGTTGTCTACATCATTCAGAAGAAGACGCTGTCGGACCGCGAGGAGGCGGGACGGACCAATCTGCAAGCAAGTCCATCAGACTGGTAACAGGTGATTATCATTCAGGGTGCACGCCGTTCGAGATATTTATAAGTTATTTATTCTGAGTACAGGGGCAGTCAGGGCATAATGGCCGCCTTCTAATGGACTGCTCAATACTATGGCTTAAAGTGTTTGTTTTTTTTCCTCCTAACTGAAGGGTAAATTGACTAGATCAATGGATGTTTGACAGATTAGAGTTTCACTCAGCAACTATTTTTCTAGAATAATCTATTTCAGGTATATGATAACCTCCGTTACATGACTCCCGCGACCCCGTCACATGACCCCGTCACATGACCCCCATGACCCCGTCACATGACCCCCGTCACATGACCCGGGGGGGGGGGCCCACAGAGTCTGAACAGCCCCGGGCCCTGGCTACCCTTAATCCACCCCTGCGACCAGATATTACAACAGCAGTTGGAATATTGTGCAGATATGTGGAGAAAACCGCGCCAAAAGGACTGGAACGCCGTTAAAAGAGTTATCTGATATTTAAAAGAGACACAAGGAGTAAATTTAAAATTATCTGCAGCAGGAAATCTAAAACTCACTGGCTATGCTGACGCAGATTGGGCTGGTGATTTGCATGATCGTAAATCCACAAGCGGATACGTATTTAAACTTGGAGAAAGTTCAATCTCCTGGTCTAGTAGAAAACAAGTATCTGTTGCTTTGCCATCCACAGAAGCTGAGTATGTGTCCACAGCCTATGCAAGTCAGGAGATCATTTGGCTAAGACAACTGATGGATGATCTTGGTAAACCGTTAACTCAGCCAACGGTGATGTATGAGGACAACCAAGGATGCATTAAACTTGCATGCAGTGAAAAGATCAGTGCTAGAACCAAGCACATCGACGTCAGATGTCATCATCTACGTGATTTGATAGATCGTGGCATAATTCAGTTTGTTTATTGTGAGACTGATAAGATGGTAGCTGACATTTTGACCAAGCCATTGCCACGACCTAGGTTCCAAGGATTGAGAACCGCTATGGGACTAACAGAATAAGTAGTTGTTGAGTGGGGGTGTTGGCCTAGTGCATATTGATCTGTATGTATTGCAACAACTATTGTTTGTTTAATATGATGTGATTTTATGTCTGCATGCATATTGTTCAGATGAGATGTCAACAAAGTTAAAAAAAAAAAAAAAAAAAAAAAAAAAAAAAGGTCCTCAGTCAGAGACAGAATGTCCCTCCCCCTGCTCCCTGCATGCACATTCTAGTGTGGAGCTGAGAGCTGAAAGTCACAGCAGATCTCTCTCTCCCTCTCCAGAACCCAGATTGATCCTATTCTCATGTTATAAGCTGGATGTTGTTAATTCTGAATAAATGAACATTCTCTGTTGCTCGCTGTGGACATCATGCTGATTAACCCGCTGCTAACAGCGGCGAACAGTATCATGCATGCGGCGATGGATGCCAGTTCCACACTTACTTTGGATATAAATGGTGGAAGTTTGGAAGGTCCCTCACACCCCACCAAGGAAGCTGCTAAGCGAAACGTGTCTGGGGGGCACCCAAACTCCTCATACCCTGTTCATACAATGGGTAAGTCTGCATTGCAGGCATAGGGTATCCTAGGAATCAGTGAATCAGCCTAGAACAGTGAGACTGGGGAAATTAAGTGTATGTTAGCTCTGTGCCTGTTCTTTAATGAGAACTGAACATATAATACATGTTTATCAAGCTAATGGATACACATAAATCTAAACCAGTTTCTTTTAGGAGACCCAGCCTTGAATTATTATCTTTGCTTGCCCTTTGCAGTAAACATACAGGGTGTGTACTACATCAACTTGGGAAGTGTTACTGGTCCTTTTTTCTGAGCTTGTGCACCTTATCACTGTGTAAAAAAGTTTTATATAAGTTTTTTTCATTGGAAACATTAAAAAATTAAATTTTACCAGATAAATGCCATATGGAGTGTTGTTGGACATCTAACACAATTTGGGACAGAAACTCTCCTCTTTCTTTGTTTGAATTAAGGTACAGCAATATTGGCCCCTGTGTAGGCAAATATCGCAGCGGGGGTCCTTGAGGAGGATGTCATATTAGAAAATAGGAACATTCTGTTTGTTGGGTCTCCCAGTCTCCAAACACTGTGATGAAAAAGAGCATCAGGACAAAGACATAAGATTCAGAATGAACGATGGACGGGCAGCGGGGATGAAGTGGCTCTCCACAGGTGGAGCGGGTCCCCAGTGCAGCAAAGCGTTATTGGTAGTCTCTGGCAAGCAGGGGTTAACTTAGGCCTCGTTACCTTGTTCAATGGCATCCACAGGCAGTCTTCACAGGGATAACACAGTCTCACACAGTTCTGCAATTCTGCACCTGGTTTACTCACAGCAAGCTTCCAGTTAAACAGGTCATAGATGTTACAGTCTCTTAGTTAAGCTCTGGTCTATGTAGTCCTTAGGAGATCGGGGCAGCTGGTATGAGATCCTCGGTGGTTTGCCTGTCTTTGCCTCTCCCTGGTCCTGGCCTTCAGCGCTTCTCTTAGCACCTCTGCGTGCAGAGCCCTGATCCTGCAGCCTCGGGTATTAGTGGGCGACTGTTATCTTGGGTAATAAGCCTGGAGTCAGCCACAGCTCCTATGAAGCTCGTAGCCTCTGGTTCAATGGTTCGAGTATGGAACTCCTGCGCCGTGTTCAGGTCTGATTCCTGTTTCTACACTACAACCCCTCTGTCTGGTATCACCAGTCCCAGATTTGGGCGCACGGGCCGCTTCAGCTCCACCGTTGCCCCAAGGGTTTGTTCCTCTCAATTTCCCAGGATAAGCGTAGAACATTTCAAGCCCCCTTCTCTGCAGTTTAGTTGTTTTCTCCTCCTCTCTCGACTCGACTCTCTGTCTCTCACTCTCTCTGACAGAAACCTAATGAACCCTGCACACAAAAAGAACGTGTCTGTGTGAACACGCTCACGCCGCCAAACAATCTAATACAAAAAACCTAGTCCATAAAACGTGTAAGTACTCTGCAGTAAAAAAGTCTAAAATGCAAGTGCAGTAAAAAATGTAAATAACAGGGTACTTGGTCCATACGTTTTTTGCGCATAAAATGTACTTCAAGCTGCTTCACTTCATCAAAGTGTACCCATATCGAAGCAGTCCTATCTGTTGTATTAAAAACCTGATCAAGTGATGTGTATAAAGTGAACAGGGTCCAAACAGGTCCAGTGTCCGATATGGACTGAAGTTGAAAGCAGCCCTTTGTGTGCAGAGCTCAGGTGGGGGGCGGGAACCCACATCTCTTGCGAAGCAAGAGGCTAAATTACAGAAACCTAATGAACCCTGCACACAAAAAGAACGTGTCTGTGTGAACACGCTCACGCCGCCAAACAATCTAATACAAAAAACCTAGTCCATAAAACGTGTAAGTACTCTGCAGTAAAAAAGTCTAAAATGCAAGTGCAGTAAAAAATGTAAATAACAGGGTACTTGGTCCATACGTTTTTTGCGCATAAAATGTACTTCAAGCTGCTTCACTTCATCAAAGTGTACCCATATCGAAGCAGTCCTATCTGTTGTATTAAAAACCTGATCAAGTGATGTGTATAAAGTGAACAGGGTCCAAACAGGTCCAGTGTCCGATATGGACTGAAGTTGAAAGCAGCCCTTTGTGTGCAGAGCTCAGGTGGGGGGCGGGAACCCACATCTCTTGCGAAGCAAGAGGCTAAATTACAGAAACCTAATGAACCCTGCACACAAAAAGAACGTGTCTGTGTGAACACGCTCACGCCGCCAAACAATCTAATACAAAAAACCTAGTCCATAAAACGTGTAAGTACTCTGCAGTAAAAAAGTCTAAAATGCAAGTGCAGTAAAAAATGTAAATAACAGGGTACTTGGTCCATACGTTTTTTGCGCATAAAATGTACTTCAAGCTGCTTCACTTCATCAAAGTGTACCCATATCGAAGCAGTCCTATCTGTTGTATTAAAAACCTGATCAAGTGATGTGTATAAAGTGAACAGGGTCCAAACAGGTCCAGTGTCCGATATGGACTGAAGTTGAAAGCAGCCCTTTGTGTGCAGAGCTCAGGTGGGGGGCGGGAACCCACATCTCTTGCGAAGCAAGAGGCTAAATTACAGAAACCTAATGAACCCTGCACACAAAAAGAACGTGTCTGTGTGAACACGCTCACGCCGCCAAACAATCTAATACAAAAAACCTAGTCCAATAAACGTGTAAGTACTCTGCAGTAAAAAAGTCTAAAATGCAAGTGGGTATGTTCTGCTCTCTTTCTGTTCTGTTTCTGTTCTCTGTCCTAACTCGTTTTAACGCTCACCCCCACTTTTGTTCCCTTTTTGTCCCTCTGGGCCCTCCCTCCGGATCCGCCCAGGGTCCCCTGGGTCCTAAGTGTGTGTGTGTTGAGGACCCTATATTGACCAACCCCCATCTCCTTACTACTGGAGAACCACACCCATGGCTTGGGTGCAGTACCCCTCGTGGCATCCAAACCGGTAGGGCGCCACAGATTTACAAGCTTAGAACCCTCGAACTTGATGGTCTGAATGTGGACTTTAAGATCCACACTGTGTCCTGGAGAGTAAAAATTCATGTGACGCGTGTTCTAATTACACAGATGTAGCTCTCATAGTACTCTCTCTTCTGTTGACACTGATGCTATATTCAGTGTGAGGTTCTATATGTATTTTTTATATACAAACAGTTTTTTTTTTTTTGTTTTTTAAATCCCTTTTCCTCTTTTTTTTTGTCTTCTTTTAACTTTAGATGGAATTCCTGGATGAAATTCACCTTCTGATGTATGATGTAACTATATTGATGTATTTACAAGAGTACCGGTATATAAACATTGTTTTGGTAAAATAAAAATTAAAAAAACTTTTTCTTCATATACTAGTACTGTAGATTTTTCCTGCCTCTCATCAAAACTAATTGTACCCTAGTTAGAGTAAGCATTTGGACCTGTGAAGTATCTGTATTTGGGGCATTGTGGATGCCTGGTGTATGCGTGTGTATGCTGATACTGCCAGTTAAACCCTGTGGTTCTGCACACACTGACACCTCACCTTGCCCTATATTGGGCAATGTTGGGGTTGTCTCCGGATGCCACTGTTCCATGGATGATTGTGTCAGGTCCTTTTGCTAAGTTAAAATTATGTAATTACGCTGTTAAGTGGCTTAGATACACTGTTACAGTGTTATTCTGAATATTAGAATAGTTATGGGTATTGTTGTGAAATTTGCCTGCTTCTATGATGGTGGAGAAGGACCAGCACACAGAGGTGCGCAGGCGTGATTACATCATCGTTGACTAACCAATGATGAATACATGATACATCATGTGGGTGAGCGGATTCCCGATGTTTCATTATGATAATTTTTAATATATTCACATAGGTGATCCATATAAACTAATTATTGTCAATTTAACTTTATCTTTATGAGAGCAGTGTATTAATGTTTACACATTGCAGAAGTGACTGTGTGCAGAATTATTAGGCAAGCTGTATTGTAGAGGATTATTTTTATTATTGATCAACAACTATGTTTTCAATCAACCCAAAAGACTCAAATATCAAAGCTAGAGATGAGCGAGTACTGAAATATCCGGACTCGCTATACTCGTAACGAGTAGGTCCCGATACTCGGTACTCGTTATGATTATAGCGAGTACAATGTAAGTCAATGGGGAAGCGAGTAAGCCGAGCAATTCCTCAGCTGCTGGACCCTATAAAGAGGTCTGGTGGCAGAAGAAAAAGGCTGCAATGGTCCACATGATTGTTTAAAGCCGGTAAAAAGCCGCCAGGTTTTAAAGAATCATTAAGCTCCCTACTCGTGTCCCCACCGCCTGACAGCCCGATCCTCCACTACCCCCGCCGCCTCCCCACCCGATCCTGAGTAAGGAGCGGGCGGGGAAAGAGCAGCAGGGAGCGGGGAGCGAAGGACCCAGGTGGGAAAGGCGGCAGTGAGAAGACTTCACCGGCGGCTTTCTCCTTCTGTTCTGCTTCTGCGCTCCCCGATCCCTCCTGCCCCTTCCCGCTCCCTGGAGCTGTGCTGCCCGCCCAGTCCTAATTTAGGATCGGGTGGGGAGGCAGTGGGGGTAGTGGAGGATCGGGCTGTCAGGCAGCGGGGAGCGCAGAACCGAAGGGGAAAGCCTAGGTTGAAGTCTTCTCACTGCCGGCTTTCCAGCCAGTAGTTTCAAATGAACAGCTGATTCTGGTCAGCTATTCATTTGAAGTAGCGATGCCGTCAGGTTCTCTACCAGAGATGTAGCTGAGCTAAAGAATAACCCTGGATTGGACTATGTCGGACGGATGAAGGATTCATAATAAAGACGGAGTCTAATTGTTGTTTTGTTTTTTTTCTAATAAACATTTTTTTCTCTGTGTGTCATGTCTAATATTAGCGTGACCCCATGAATTTCGGGCTTAGGGCCAGCTGATAATACAAAGCTGGCCCTAACCCCTTTATTACCCAGTGAGCCACTGCACCAGGGCCCTGGATGAGCTGGATATTGCGCCAGAGGATGGTGCTTTAATGAATACGCCATCTTCTGGGGTGGCTGCAATTCACAGCGGGGGGTGCCCAGAAAGCTTGGGCCTCCCTGCGCTGCGGATTCCAGGCCCCAGCTGCCTAGCTGTACCTGGCTGGACATAGAAATAGCGCGAAGCCCCACACATTTTCTTTTAATTATTTCATGAAATTCATGAAATTTCATGAAATTCATGAAATAATAAAATAAAAAGGGTATCCTTCTATTTCTGTTTCCAGGCAGGTACAAATAGGCACCTGGGGTTTGGGGCAGCCCGTTCCTGCCTGCTGTGCCTGGCTGGACACAAAGTTACGGCGAACCACCAGTCAAATCTTTTTGGAAAAATTCATAAAAAAATACATTTAGGGACTGCATCTTTATTAACTCCTCAAGGCCGGAGCACAGGGCACCACTGAGGAAGCCAGTGGGCGTAACGCGTGGGGCTCATTCCATCTCTCAACCTCTGCTGCACATGGTCTGGACTAGTCAATGATGACTATTTTGCATTGATCCTGTGTAACTGGTCCTCTTTGGTTTTCTCCCACTCATTCATATCTGAAAACTTATAGCTCTGGTGCCTTTAAAATACACCAAAAATCCTCCTTTTGCAAAGCTACTCATACATTGGTGTCTGGCACAGAGCTGTGTACTAACTTATCTAGTGGTGCATACTTAGATTAGCCATATTTTGGTTTAATTGACTTCATGAATCTGTAGTATCTGAAGAGTGTCACTGCCGAAAAGTCTTGCTCCTCTATATATAGTCTTGGATCCTCTATATACTACACCACACAGGAAAGTCAACAGCTCCTCTATATACTACACCACACAGGAGAGCCGACAGATCCTCTATATACTACACCACACAGGAGAGCCGACAGATCCTCTATATACTACACCACACAGGAGAGCCGACAGACCCTCTATATACTACACCACACAGGAGAGCCGACAGTTTCTTTATATACTACACCACACAAGAGAGCCGACAGCTCCTCTATACAGTATACTACACTATACAGGAGAGCCAACAGCTCCTCCATATACTGCACCACACAGGAGAGCCGACAGATCCTCTATATATTACACCACACAGCAGTTTTTTTGGCACCTGGGGCAAGAGTTCAGTTTGGTCTTCCCCCCTGTGGTCTCAGTAGACATCATGTGACCATTCATCCATATGCGATTTTTGCACTTATAAGTACAGTGACTGCTGGAACCAGCAAGAGCTGTTACTGACAGTGAGTATATTACACGTTGTTAGGAGTGGGCTAAAGTGTTTAATGTTATAAATAAAAGGCTTGTCCACGTTTGAGATGAAAGTCTAGGTGACTGCAGGCCTCCGAATTCTCATGGCACGTGCACTGCACACTTTCAGGATTCTCCCATGTCAATGGTAAGATTGGACGGTCATGTAAACACAAGTATGCGATTTATATACTTCTGGCCACATTCTGACTAGAAGTTTCTGGCCTCGCTCAATTCATTTAAATGATCGGAGCCTAGCATGTCTAGTCAGCACATGACTGGATGTATGTAAATTGCATACCTATGGATACATGACCTTCCACTCTCACCGCGGGCACCAGACAATCCTGACAGCAGGCAGTGTGCGCTGTGAGAATTCAGAAGTCTGCAGTCTCATAGAGACAAATAGAGTGACTGCAGACTCATCACAAGTTTAGGACAACCCCTTTAATGCTTCTAAGAAATAAATACATAGAACCCTTAACTTATTAGAATGCACAACACTTTATTAACATAGCCATGTATCAACAAAACTTACAAGTTATGGATTGTTAGATGTGTACAATATCAGAATAATTAACACAAAACTACATCACCAGACCCACTAGATGTACTTAAATACATCCATAAAACCCCCATCAGTACAGAAATACAAAGTTAAAACCCTCATCAGTACAGAAATATATCACCAGACCCACCATAGGTACAGAAATACATAAATAGAGCCCCCATCATTACCGAAATCACAACCCTCATCAGTACCAAAATTCAACATCAGAACCACCATCAGTACATGGTAAAAGAATTGTAATGTCATGTCAAACCCATACACATTTGTACTACATGAACTTACAACTTCTACATCATCATTAGCAAAGGTAAGGACATACTGGGAGCTGTTGTTACTAGCTGTCAATAAACCAGATAGAGTGAAAAAGAGCTGGGATCAAATGCCGCGCTGACCACAGAGATAAACACAGAGTTAATCACACACTCTATTTATTTTGTATACACGTGTTTCGTGGCTCATAGGCCACTTCCTCAGGGCATCTCATAGGCCTATGAGCCACGAAACACGTGTAGGCAAAATAAACAGAGTGTGTGATTAACTCTGTGTTTATCTTTGTGGTCAGCGCGGCATTTGATCCCAGCTCTTTTTCACTCTATCTGGATTCTTCAGTTCTCAGCTGGTAGCCTGCAGCGACCTCCTGTGTGCTTTTATTGTAGTTGTGACACTCACAACTACATCAGGTGAGTTTAACCATTTGGGGTCTGAGGGACCTGTATAATAGCAATACTACTCTATGTGCGCTTCCTTTCTCTTTTAATTTATATAGCTGTCAATAAAAGCATACAGGAACCACAACACTGATGAGAATTAGTCATTATCACAAATAATCATTTACATCTGGGCATCTTATAGATGACGTTGTCTCTTATCGGGTCGTCTTTTTCTTTTCTTCATCTGTCGAGCCCACTGGGACGGGGTACTCGGTACCGGACCGGTTTGCTGCTGGGGATGTCACGGAGGGCCTGGTCCGGACCGTGTCCCGGGCCCTGGCAAGTAAAAGGGTGATATTTACAGGGGATAATAGTTTGTCGTGACGCCACCCATGGTGTGTGGTCAGTAAGGGGGACCACCGCTGCTGCAGAACCTCCGGGGATGATGTTAGGCAGCTTAGATGATACTACTCTCCGTAGGTAGAGGCGAGGTCCCCGGGGCAGTGATTGTTATAGTCTATGGTGGGTATGGTAATCAGGGATGATAGTGGAGAAGAGTTGAAGGAACACACACTCACGTTTCTGTAGTTTCCAAAGCTTTACTGCAGATGTTCTAGGCGTAGAAGATTGTCCAAGAAGTCTGTACTGGGGCCGGGTTGCTCCCACCCTGTCCGGGTCCTCAGCTTCCTCGTGCTGCGCTGTGTGTGGCCCTGCGACTGCTTTTAGCTGAGCTGCTGGCACTGTCTCACTCTCTCTCTCCCTTCTGGTACCCCTTGGTTAGGCAACTTGAGTCTTCTGTGTGGTGCTGACCCTGCCATGTTGCTTTGCACTGGTACAGTGTTGATTTAGAAACTATTCCTGGATTTACTGTGCTGTGTGTGTCAGTCACAGTGTAGGATCCGGTGTCCATTCTGTGCGCTCCTCTGGGGCGAGTGGTGATGGCACTCAAGCTCCCAGATGTGTTTCTCTGTCTGTAGTTCTCCTCTCCTCAGACCCTGGCCTGGAATCAGTGAGCAGACTGTAGGGAAGCCTGTCGCAGCTCCCTTTACACTACAGCCTCCCTCAGTTCTCCCAGGAACTGGACTCTCTCTAGAGCTCTCCTCTAGACTTAACTTCTTCTGACTGAACTTCCTCTTGACCTGGAGTATATAAGGGAGCTGGTTGAGCTCCCCCTCCTGGCCCAGAGGTGCTAGTGTAGGTCAGTGTGTTGTGGGGAGGGAACCCGTGTGATGTTACTTGGGCACGTTAACCCCTGGGGTGCCACACATCCTTTCCAGACACCATGATGACTTTTCACATCCACAGCTCGCCTCTGCAGATTTCCATCTTCTCCGGCCTTCTTCAACACATCCTGACACGATATCCTTAAAAATAGCAGAATGATCAACATTTTCCTGAGTGAAAATATTCTGTGCCCATTTACATTTTTCTCATCCCCTGCTGTTTCTTCATTGCCTCAACCCTTTCTCACTCTACATACTGTATCTACACCCATCCCCTCCTCACTCCCCATACTGTGTCGGCAGCCATCCTCCCTCACTCCACTTACTATGTTCACACCCATCCCCCTCTCACTCCACATACTGTGTCAGCAGCCATCCCTTCTCCCTCCCCATACTGTGTCCACACCAATCCCCCCTCACTCCACGAACTGTGTTGCAGCCATCCCCCTGTCACTCCTTATACTGTGTCCATACTGATCCCTCCTCACTACATATACTGTGCCATATCCATCCTCCTTACTTCTTATACTGTGTCCATACTGATCCCCCCTCACTACATATACTGTGCCACATCCATCCCCCTTACTCCTCATACTGTATCCATACTGGGCAGCTCCAATGTGGCGGCTTCCTGGCACTGAGTTGCCAGACATGTCCACCATTACGCACCGTCCACACACCACATGCAATGACTTGCAGTTTGAGCATCAACAAGCTGCCACTACACTAAGCTGGGAAAATGGCGCGTCTTCCCCCAACAGACCACGACTCCTCCTGAAAGACTTAGCCAATCACAAGCACCACACACAGGGCTGTCCGGAACCAATAGCCAGGGCTGTCCAATTAGGTTGCGCAAAGGATGTGGGAGTGAGAAGGGAGATGAGCATCACCGACCAACCGCCACTCAAGAGAAACAGGGCTGGATGCCTGTATGTACTGGGGTCGACAGTGGACCTGGTGTGTAAGTTATGGCCAATCAGGCCTGCCGTAGAGGGACAATGCATCCTGCACCAGGGGCCTACATAGAAATCATGGGGGCCCTTAGTAGAAGATCTTATTTCCCCCCAAAAAAATATATGCCTGAGTCACATAATAACATATCTCACAATTTTGCAGCCCTTACAAAGTAATTTTCCTCCTACTGAAGCCCTTTGATTTCCCTTTCATTACAGCCATAAAGTGTGATGCCAACAAAAGTGCCCCCCAAACACTATATGATGCCCCACAGTGAATTCCTCCATATGTACAGTATGACAGTATGATGTACCTACTGTAAGCACCTCAACTGCATTGGCACAGTATGATCTCCAACTATGAACCCCATACAGCTCTCCTTGCAATATAATGGCCCCTACATCTCTTCATGCTGTATAATGGTCCCCAACACAACCCTTAAAATGCCCTGTATAAGGCATAAAGGCTCCTCACACCCCTCGAAGTATTATCATGCCCCCCACAGAGCCCTCCACCTAGTACACATGCGACTCTGCTCCATACACCTAGTACACGCTCAGCTCTGCTCCATACACATGTGGCTCTGCTCCATATGTACCGTACACATGTGGCTCCGCTCTGCACACCTCATACACATGCGGCTCCGCTCCGTACACCTCACACACATGCGGCTCTACTCCGTACACCTCGTACACACACGGCTCTGCTCTATACACCTCGTACACTAGGCTTCGCTCTGTACACCTCGTACACTCGGCTCTGCTCTGTACACCTCGTACACACGCAGCTCCACTCCGCACAACCCCATACACATGCGGTTCCACTCCTTACACCGCATACACATGTGGCTCCCTCCACACACCTTGTACACTCGGCTCTGCTCCGTACACCTCATACACACGGCTCTACTCCATACACCTCATAAACACGTGGCTCCACTCCATACACCTCGTACACACATGGCTCTGCTCCGTACACCACGTACACACATGGCTCCACTCCATACACCTTGTACACATGCGGCTCCACTCTGTACACCTCGTACATACACGGCTCCGCTCCATACACCTTATACACTCGGCTCCACTCCGTACGCCTCGTACCCATTCGGCTCTGATCCGCATGCCTCGTACACACGTGGCTCTGCTCCATACACCTAGTACACTCTCGGCTCTGCTACATCCACACTATAAATCCCTCCTGGCCCCACACATAAACTTCACCTTATCCAGCATCATGAAGACCAGCATAGCAGAGTCCTGCATACATGGAGGAGCTGATCATGTGACCCCTGACTCCTCCCCTCCATTGACATCATCACAGGTCCTGTAAGAGTCTGCGGATCAACAGGTAGAGGATAAAGCCGTCTCACACTGCAGGAAGGGGGGGGATGGAGGAGACACCTCGTGCGCTGCAGGAGGAGGCTGAGGGCGCCCCCCTGCCTGCTGTGCCCGGTGCAGATGCCCCGGCAGCCCACCCTAGTTACGGCCCAGCCACACAGGCGAGTCTATAGATGATAGACACATATATTAGAGAGGGATAGATAGTTGATAGATTATAGATGGATAGATAGACACACACACCCACAGAGCTCTGCTATGCTCATATTATGTATAGTGTTATTTCCTATCTATTGGAAAATTAGGTGTACATGCTGTGTGCACAGCAGAGAGGTGTTTTCAATGTGTAATACAATTCCTCTCCTCATTGTTAAGCTGCTGTGCACTGAGCATGTTCTTCCTTCACATACTTCTCCCCAGAGCCTGTGCTCAGAGTGATGTAGCAGTGGTGGCACCCCTCCAGGGAGAGCAGTGTTATATAGAGTAGTGTGATATAAAGCTCACACTATGGCTGTGCTCCAGCAGCTCTTCCTCTGCAGTCACTTCTGTATCTGGCCCTGTAG